>JASTWP010000039.1:22500-192500 GCA_030770255.1 Temnothorax ravouxi
CTTATGAACTAAGAGAGTATGTACAGTATTTACAGAATTAAGAGTTATCGGGTTACCTCTTAGGCTGACTTTATGCGACGAGACTAGGTCGGTTTTCAGCGTACATATTGCTCTCGATTGGGAGAATACATAATTTGGTTATTGGTCGGGTGTACTCCGCACGCGCGGTTCGCACAACAACGACGCGCACCAACCCATCCGAGCCCTGATGACATAGAGTTACGCGCCCGAGTTCCCATTTACACGGAGGGAACAGCGGATTTCTGATGAGCACCATGGTGCCGATTTTCACTGACGGTTGCACTGTTTTCCATTTGATGCGCTGCTGCAGGGTATTAATATAATCCGCCTGCCAAGTCTTCCAGAATTGCTCCGTCATGTGCCGAATTACCTGCCACCTGGAGAGTCGATTTTCGTCAACGGACAGAACGGAAGGTTCGGGATTGAGTGTGATTGCAGAACCGATTAAAAAATGTCCGGGCGTAAGAGGCTCATAGTCGTCTAATGTGTCTTTTAATGGCCCAATAGGCCTTGAGTTGAGACAAGCTTCTATGCGGTAAAGAAGCGTAGTGAACTCTTCGAAAGTCAAAGTGTGAGTTCCGAGAACCCGGCGAAGATGGTGTTTTACACTTTTGACACCTGCTTCCCAGAGTCCTCCGAAATGCGGGGCGTGAGGTGGGATGAAGTGCCAGGAAATGCCGTCCGACGCGGTTTGATTTAGGAAGTCTGGGTTGTTGAGGGCATCGCGATACGCCTTTGTTAACTGGGCGTCCGCCCCTATAAATGTCGTTCCGTTGTCGGAATACATATCGGACGGTAGTCCTCTGCGAGAGCAAAAGCGAGAGAATGCGTCTACAAAGGCGGGGGTTGAGAGGTCACTGACTAGTTCGAGGTGTATTGCCCGAGTGGCAAGACAGACGAACACGACTATATATCCCTTTCGACTCTTTATACCGCGACCTGGCGATGCGCGCGTGGACACTGGGCCTGCATAGTCAGTGCCACAGTGTAGAAAAGCACGAGCTGAGGCAGAGACTCGCGCTGAAGGCAGTTGACCGAGCAGTTGCGAGGGAACGGCTGCGCGTTCTCGCGTACATGGGACGCATTGAAAGATTACTTGTTTGACTATTGAGCGAGCGTTAAGGAGCCAATAGTTTCGTCGTAACGTAGCAAGTGTTAATTGAACTCCCGAATGGCAAGCTAGTGCATGAATATGGCGGATCATTAGTAACACGATCGGGTGAGAAACTAATAAAATGGGATGTCGTTCTGAATACGGACGTGGAGCATTCTGTAGGCGTCCACCGACACGTATGACCTTATCGGAATCTAGAAATGGATTAAGAGACGACAGTCTATTTTTTGCGAGAAGCGCTTGGCCTTTGATGAGAACATTCAATTCTTCGGAGAGAGTTTCGGATTGAACGGTTCGAATCCAGTAACGCCTGGCCTCGTCGCAATCCTTAGATGATACGGCTGTGGATTGCGGGAGGTGATTATTTGGCTGCCGTTTGCTGTGGCAATTCCTTATAAATTTTATGAGGTAGGCGGTTACTCTCAATAATTTTGGCCACGTTGAGTAGCGTGTGGCTAGATCCCAAGGTGGAGATGTTTGAGCGCCTTGTGCCGTCACGACCCTTGCTTCGTCCTAAGAGTGGAGTTCGACTGGCTGCGGCCACTCGGACGAATGTAAGCGGAGACACGAGGGTCCATTCCACCAGAGGGAGAAGGATGGGAGTTCCCGACCAGAGATCCCGCGCGAGGCGCAATCAGCCGGGTTGTCGGTCGTTGGAATATGACGCCATTCGACGTCTGGTAAACGTGTCTGTATGTCTGAGACACGATGAGCGACAAAGGTTTTCCACTTAGAGGGGTGCGCATTAAGCCATGCTAGCACGACAGTTGAATCGGTCCAGCAGTAGCACGACGAGACTTTAAAGGGCAGAGTTTTTAGTACGAATTCGAGAAGTCGTGCAAGTAAATGAGCAGCAGATAGTTCGAGTCTCGGGACACTTACAGATTTAAGAGGAGCTACTTTCGACTTGCCACAAATCAAGCTAATTGAGATCTCGCCGGAGAGCGATTGTACGCGCAAATAGACCGCGGCGGCATAAGCCACAGTGGAAGCGTCTGCGAATCCGTGGAGCTCACGGTGAATAGTGTTTGACCCGTTTCCTGTCCATCGAGGAATTCGAATATCGTTTAGATAGAAAAGATTATTGTGGATTGCTTCCCAGTTACTTTGGAGAGACGAGGGTATGTCGTCGTCCCAATCTAGCTTCGATCGCCACAGGCTTTGCATAAAGATCTTTGCTTGTATTACTGCTGGAGTGACCCAGCCTAAGGGATCGAAAAGCTTAGCTATTGTCGACAGAATTGTGCGTTTAGTTCGCGGGATCGTGGTTGGAAGGGAGACTCTAAATTGAAACGAATCTGTAGATGGGTTCCACAAAACACCTAAAACATTTAAATGATCATCTAGCTGTAATAGTTTGTGGCCGGCTAAGCCGTGATCCTCTTCAGAGATATCAGCGAGAAGATCCGACTGATTGCTAGCCCATTTGCGCAATGTAAACCCTCCTCGTGCTAGGAGAGCGCCTAGTTGATCTCGCATGAGACGCAAAAGATGCATGTCTTCCGCGCCAAATAGGACGTCATCCACGTAAGTGTTGTCTGTTAGAATTGACGCTGCTAAAGGAAAGTTCGCGCCCTCGTCCATAACCAATTGCTTTAACACGCGCAGGGCGAGAAACGGAGCGGCGGCCGGGCCGAAAGTTACCGTAATCAATTGAAAGTCTAGAATGAGATTAAAGGTGGCATCGTACCACACGATTCTTTGATAGTCTCTATCACGCGGGTCAATAATAATTTGGCGGTACATTTGCGCGATGTCCGCGGTATAAACATATCTGTGTTGTCGCCAGCGTAAAATCAACGCGGACAAATCGGTTTGCAACTTTTGCCCGGTTTCTAGATGACTGTTGAGCGAGGTGCCGTTGCTAGTTGGACTTGAGGCATAAAAAACGACTCTCAACTTCGTGGTCGAACTTGATTCGCGAATGACGAGGTGGTGTGGTAAATAAACCACTTGCGTATCAGTCGGGTCGGGAGGAGAGACTCTTCTCATATGATCGAGTTGTTCGTACTCATTAAGAAATGCAGAGTACTTTTCCTTTAGTTGAGGCGTTGCGTTCAAATGCCGTTTCAAAGAGTTGAGACGTCGAATGGCAATGGATCGCGACTCTCCAATTGAAATTGGAGGATTCCCTTTAAAGGGAATTCGAACGAGATATCGACCGTCTGCCGATCGAGAGTGGGTTTCAGCGAAATAGCGTTCGCATCGTTCCTCAGATGGAGAAAGAATCACGCGGTGAGGAATCTCCTCGATTTCCCAAAATTTGCTGATCGCGGTTTCCAAGGCGCAGTGAAATACATTGATTCTATCGGCTGGTTGACCGGTATTATTCATGGGCCCGGAAACGATCCACCCGAGGTGGGATTTCTGCGCGATAGGTTGATCGGAGCTTGTTCCTTTACGTACACCGTCTAGCAGAATTTGACAATACAGATCGGCGCCAATTATCATTTCTATCGGCGTAGCTCCCGTTGGATCGTCGTCCGCGAGAGGCAAATCACCGAGATGACTCCAGGAGGAGATGGATGCCGAGGATCGAGGAGCGTACTTAGTCAACGAAGGAAGTATAAAGGCGGTGGCAGTAAATTTGGCAGAGGGTTGATGACGCGGCTGAATTATAATCGCGGCTGCGTGTCGACATACTCCCGCGTCTGTGCAACCGACTGCGGAAATCGTCGTTAACGTACGAAGTTTCCGTAAGCGTAACGCTTGTGCGACGTTTTCCGTAATAAATGTTACTTCTGACCCTTGATCTATCAAGGCTTGGATGGTTATTGATCGTCCTGAAGGAGAGTGAACGATCACTTTCGCAGTCGCTAGTAACACCGCTGATGGCGTGGCAGATGACGTAACGGCCGACAGCGCGACTGCTGAGGGTATCTGGTTGACTAGTCGCCGATTCTGTCGCGGCGGCTTCGGCTGTGACTGCGTTTTCGCACGAAGAAGAGGCCGAATCGAGATGTAGCAAGGTGTGATGTCGTTTCTGACAGACACGACATTTAAATTTGCTTAAGCAATCTTGAATGGAATGTTTTGAACTGAGACAGTTAAAACAAAGTTTTAATTTCTTGGCGATGTCGATTCTCTGAGTCGGGCTCTTCCCCATAAATTGAGTACATTTATAAATCGAATGAGATTGAGTACAGATTCCACAGCGTCGCTGAATTTGATCCGAGGTCGCGGCGCTGATCGCGTTAACGTTACATTTCCTTTTCTCCGACCGTTTGGGAGCAAGCTCCTCGAGCGCAAATGCACGAGCTGACAAAAACTGTGTAAGATCTTCGTACTTGGCGGGCTCTAAATCGGTTCCGCCTTTTAACGTCCACGCGCGTCGCGTTGCTGGGTCGAGCTTGTGAGATATGAAATAAACTAAAAGGTCGCTTACTAATTGATCGGAGCTACGACCGAGCCGTTTAAGAGCGGATATGGCTTGATCCGCTTTATCGCGCAGAGCGTGAATATCGGAGGCGGATTCGCAAGTCATCGGAGTTAAATTGTAAAGAATAGATATGTGTGTTTCTATCAGCTTGCGCTTATTTTCGAACCGAGTTAAAAGAGCTTTCCAGGCAGCGTTGAAGTTATCGGCTGTAATAGGTATGCCCGCTATGGCATCTCGAGCGCTACCAGTTAAGCACGACGACAAAAAATGCATGCGCGAAAAATTATTAAGCTTTTTATTTTGTATAATGAGAGCTTGAAATCGATCGCGAAACGTCTCCCATTCGTGCGCGTGACCGGAGAATGGAGGCATCTGAATTGGCGGCAAGTGTTTCAGCGAGAGCGATGATGAATCCGGACGATGCAAAAAGGACGAATGCTCGAGCGATCTGTTCGGACTTACGCACGGCTCCAACTCCTCCAGCCAATCAGTCATGAAGTCGAGGGTGTTTTGGTAGATCTCCTCGTGCGCCTCCAGTTGATCGTCACGCAAGTAGGGATGCTCGCTTTTGCCTGGTGGATGCGCGTGCAGGAGAAGGGCATGACCCTGCACGCACTTGCTCCATGTTTCCTTAAGCGAAGCGATTCGGGAGCGAATCTTCGCCGGAGTGTAATTATTGCGTCCAACTTTCTTGAAATTATTGAGCGCATTCGCCACTGACCGGAACAGGGCCTTTTGCGTCTCGAATTCGCTCATGGTGAGTGAGCGAGGTAACTCAATCACTTATCGTTCACGAAATGAGACGGCGAACACTGATCTCGCCTATAAATGTCAAGATTGCCACCGAGACGCGGAAACTCGCGATTCCTAAATCAAGATTCTTCTCAAGGAAATAATAAATTGTCAAAGTCTGTTTCGTACAAGCTCGCGCAGGAGCCTAGGCTCTAGATTTATAGAAAGGAAAACGACACTGAACTCAAAGTTTAGTCGGTAAAGAGATTGTGTATGTCAAAGTTATAATTATTTAATAATAAGTCATAAGTCGTATAAGAAAGTTTAACACAGATAAATAAATGCAGAACACAAATCAGAAAGATATTAAACAGTGATGAATGATTCTTCCTTATAGATTCCAGTATTATAACTCCTTATTAGAAATTACTATAAGAACATAAAAGTTCTGTATACTTATATAGCAATAGGATAACGCATTCAAATGCATGTCAGTCTTCAATCTTATATAAAAAAGGACCCTTCAAATTAAACATGACATATATAACGCAAATACATGAAATTGGCAATAATATACAAGAATAAGTACAACTGAATTACTGTGTCAATTATTAATCATTCAGAAATAATCCCTTTCGACGGATAATCTAAAGCATTACATATATTCCACGTAATCAAAGGAATGATTATGTTTGTACAGTCTATTGTACGTGTTTTTACAAGTTAAATATAACGTACTTTATACATTAATTGACACAACAACTTCCGTATTATATCTATTTATTAAAGTAAGATTATATCTTTTTATAATCAACGCAGAAAATGAATATCGAACTCAACTAAGTAATAAGAAATCTTTCGTATAACAATAATAAGTTTTGTTGTAATTTTAATGGTCAATAGTTACGATTTCGAATGACATTAAACGCCAGTATAGTACCGAATAGATGTGCATATTCGTATCACGTTTCATTCTATGTGATCTTTATCTTTAATCTGAGTTAAAAGTTTTATATAGTGATAATAAATGTACAGACACGCGGGTTGCAACCTCTCGAAAGAAAAGTGAGAAAAATACTGAGCTCAGTTATATCAAATTCCGGAATTACATATCTGTATAGCTATGTAGCTCTTTTGCGAGGACATGGTCCGTCGCCTCATGCTTTCTCTCGAACTCTGTAATCAAAGATCGTATATTATGATAGAACGTTAAATCCATCATAATCTGCTTGATAGCAATCTATTGAGAGTGATCTTCGGGTTACAATAGTTCGATATGTTACCTGATAGCGATTGCAATTGATGCCTATAGAAAATAAGGATCTCGTCTCTTCGACCGTGCCTCTGAGGGCTCTCTCAATAGCCAAGATGGCCGTTTTGTCCTTCGTCAACGCGTTGCTACGTTGTAATGGCGACGCTCGTCCTTCCCTCAATAAGAATAGCCAGAGGAACGTCCGTATTTCCTCTAATATGTTCATCTCAGGCCTCGTTCGTTAGACGGGAGAACTCTGGTATCAACGCTGGTATCAACGCTGCCACGAACCACGAGTATAATTGCGTATCAATGCAATTCAATAGAAAAATACGCGACTGTACGACTCGGTAGCTGGATGAAGAAGAATGCTTTCCCGATGAGCCGCACGGCCGTCTCGCCACGCTCACGCCTGCGCGGTATCGTTTCTCTATGCCGTGTTTCGGCGCTGGGGCGCCACGCTGCCGATGCAACGCGCGCTAACTTATAACTATGAACTAGGGAAATGTAATCACCGTCGCCATCTATGAGCTTTCCACTATATCGCCACTAATATTTTACCCATGCTCACAGATGTCTACACAATCTCTTCACGATTTTCTTTACTCTTTAAACATTCCGCCCGCCTTCGTTAATACATTTAACGAATTAGTTACAAAGTCTCAACATTAATTGGAAGAAGACAGAGTTTAGTAATAGGTCTCTGAAGTTCTGAAATGTGCGTTTTAACAGTCACGACTCTAGTGTGACCATCCTTTCCAGGGTGTATCTTAATAACCCGACCCAAAGGCCATTTTGATGGCGGATATCTTTCATCTACCACTAGTACCAATGCACCTTCTTTAATCGATGGAACTGCTTTGTTCCACTTATATACCGCAAGGTATCTCTGTAAGCAATCGCGCGACCACTTTTGCCAAAAATCTTCCAACATTTTCCTGAGCATCTGCCATCTAGAAAGGTGAGAAACCTTAAATTCTTGCAACGAGGGTTCAGGAATGATAGTCAATGGCTGTCCCGCAAGAAAATGACCCGGAGTCAAAGCAGAAATGTCGTTAGGGTCATCTGATTGAGGACTAATAGGTCTAGAGTTCAACACAGCTTCGATCTGAACTAACAAGGTATTCATCTCCTCGAACGTGAGTAATTGATCACCGATTACTCTTTTCAAGTGCGACTTGGTCGACTTGACTCCTGCCTCCCATTTACCACCAAAGTGAGGAGCTGCCGGAGGATTAAATATCCACTGCGTACCATCTTTAGCAAGAAGCTTAGCTAAATCTCCAGATTCTTGTAAACTAGAAGAAAAAAGCTTGCGAAGCTCCGTATCAGCACCTTTTAGATTAGTGCCACAATCACTCGAGAGAGTTGAACAAATTCCCCTTCGCGAAGTGAAACGTTTATAAGTGGCTATAAAAGCCTCCGTTGTGTAGTCGGAGACTAATTCCAAATGTATAGCTGAAGTGGAATAACAAACAAAGAGAGCTATGTAGCCCTTGTACGTTTTAGCTTTCTTGCCTCTCCAAGTCTTTATTGTAAAAGGACCTGCATAGTCCACTCCTGAATGTTTAAAAGGAGGTGAAGGTGTTACTCGTTCAGCTGGTAACTGACCCATTATCTGTTTTGCCTTTTCCTGTCGAAATCTAGTACAAACGACGCATTTTAAAATGAACGATCGAACTGCAATTCGACCTCCTATTATCCAATAGTAGTTTCTAATAAATGAAAGTGTGTCTTGAACTCCTCCATGAAGAGTACGTGTGTGAGCGTCAGCTATAACTAGAGAAGTAAGAGTGGAATCTTTAGGCAAAATGTATGGGTGTTTAGCAAACTCTGACAATGATGATAGTTCAAGACGACCTCCTACTCGTAGTAATCCATCGGAACCTAAACGAGGAGTGAGTTTTAAAAGTGCATTTGATCTCGGTAAGTCTCGTCCAGCCGACAAAGCGTTAAGTTCAAAGGAAAAACAAGTCTGTTGAACCTTCTTGATCCAAAACAATTTAGCTTCATTCAATTCAGTCACAGTCAACGGATTATCAAAAGTAGATTAAACTTGTCCACGAAATCGTTTTATAACCCTCTTACAAAGAGAAGTTATACGTATAAGTTTATTCAAGCTAGAGTATTTACTTATCAAATCCCAGAGTTGGGGAGATTTCGACTCAAGCGTAGTCGCTACACTACAAGGTCTCTCCTCTAAATTATCACCTAACGAAAGAGAATAAGAATCCCTAGGCCATGTTGATGGATGTTGCGAGAGCCAGTATGGTCCGATCCACCATGTTCTTGCTTCCAATAATTGTTGAGGGGTTACACCTCTTGTTGCCAAATCAGCCGGATTGTCTTTCCCTCGAATGAATTGCCATACAGCTTGAGGCAGCATCTTTTGAATAAAATTGACTCGATTTTGCACAAACTCCTTCCATCTTGACGGATGACCAAGGATCCAAGTGAGCGCAATCTCAGAATCTGTTCTTAGAAAAACGGGTATATTATCTAACCCTATTACTTTTAGTATATGTACAACGAGCTTCACTAGCAGAACAGCTGCAGTTAACTCTAAACGCGGAATTGTAAGTTTTTTCAGAGGTGCAACTTTGGTTTTTGCTGCTATAAAACATGTCGTCACTTTGCCATCGCTCGAAATTACCCTAGTGTAAACAACTGCTGCCATAGCCTGTTGGGAAGCATCACTGTAACCGTGAATTTCTATCCGGGAATACGATGTAAAACCTATCCATCGAGGAAACTCGAATTTAGGCATATTTCGCAAACTTTCTACAAACCTACTCCATTTCTTAGATAATACCTCTGATAACGGTTCATCCCAATCTAATTTTGCAGCCCATAACTCTTGAATGAATATCTTCCCGACAATTGTGATAGGCGACAAAAAACCTAAAGGATAAAAAAAACTTAGCGATCGTTGACATAATAGTCCGTTTTGTAATTGTTTTCAAAGCAGGAATTTCGATGGTGAATTGAAAATTATCAGACGAAGCATTCCAGGAAAGTCCAAGTACATGAATCGTATCGCCTTCGCTAAACGAAATAGAATGAGAAGTAATCTTTCTCTCTGGTGGAATCTGTGCTAAGATGTCCGGGTGATTACTCATCCACTTCTTCAATGTGAATCCGCCCGCCATGCAGAACTGATCCAATTGAGCAACTTTCGTTTGAGCTTCCATTATCGAGTCAGCTCCTCCGTGAAACTCATCGACGTATCTGCCCTTCTCTACGATAGGAACAGCTAGTGGAAATCGATGTCCTTCATCTTTTATCAATTGAAGAAGAGATCGCAAAGCTAAGAAAGGTGAACACACCTGACCATATGTGACAGTTGTAAGTGCAAAAATAATGACTTGTTGTACAGAATCGAACCAAAAGACCCTCTGAAAATTCCAATCTGAAGGATCTACTTTTATTTGCCTAAACATCTTTTCGATATCTGCTATAAAGACGTAAAAAAAGTGACGAAACCAAAGGAGTACATCAAACAAGTCAGTTTGTAATTTAGCCCCGGTATGTAGTAAGTCATTGAGTGATACTCCCGTAGATGTGAGACTTGATCCATTAAAAACAACTCTTAATTTCGTGGTTAGACTCTGTTCTCTCAAAACACCGTGGTGCGGAAGATAATATGCTATCGAGGGCTCAGCTTGTGACGAAGGAACCCTTTCCATATGACCTAAACTTAGGTACTCTAGCATGAAATCCGAGTAGACTTTAAAATAATTAGGATTAGATTGGAATCGTCCAGACAATCTGTTGATCAATCTTAAAGCTTTATTCTTTGAATCTCCAAGTCTATCGGGGTTTGACTTGAAAGGCAACTTGACAATGTATCTACCTGTCTCATCTCTTTTATGTGTCGAGAGAAAATAATCCTCACAATCCTGCTCTTCTTTCGAAAAGATTGGAGTTTCCGAAGAAGGAATCTCTTCCACCTCCCAGAATTGATGAACTAAATCATAAAAATCTTTATTGACGGATACGTGATAGCTATGTCTATTAACCGAAGGACTTTCACAATTTGTCGGTCCAGAAATAATCCATCCCAATTTGGTTGCTTGAGCCACTGGAGATCCAATAGAACCCTTTATCAACTTATTTTCTAGTAAAGAACCATAAATGTCAGCGCCTAATAGTAAATCAATAGAACCGGGCGACATGAATTTAGGATCTGCTAAACGAATGCCTTCCAAATGAGGCCATGAAGTTTGTGATGCTTCCACAGAAGGAATGGAGGTAGTGATTTTCGGAAGAATGTAAGCCGAAACAGTCAAATCTAGATCAACACCAAAACGCGATTTTAATTTGAACGAAGTAAGTCCCTTCGTAGTATTGGATTTCTGCTCCCCTATTCCTATCAAAGAGAGCGACGATTTTGTACGAGGCAACTTGAGTTGTTGTACAACGCGTTCGGAGATCAACGAGACTTCCGATCCCTGATCGAGTAGAGCACGAACCTTCCGATTTTCATTATTATTTGAAACTATCAAGACTTGCGCGGTAGCCAACAACACACAAAGAGCTTTTAAACTTTTATCCATAGTCGAATGTAACACCTGAGCGGTTTCCTTGTCTGCTTCTGCGACAGCAGGCTTTGAATTGAGTGGAGTTTCTGTTCTTAAATTTTTAGTATTAGAAAAAGTCTCTGTTCTGTGTATAGTTGTGTGGTGCTTCTTATTACAAGTACGACAACGCTTCGTGACTTTACAATTCGCAACTCTATGCTTCCCCAAACAATTATAACATAATTTATGTTTGTTTACGAGGGCTAACTTTTGAGCGGTAGTTTCATTTATATATTTAGGACATTTCATAACATAATGTTTCTCTTTACAAATAGGACACGACGCGGTTTTGTCATTTGATTGACCTTGATAATTAGTTTTAGCTGTAGTTTTATACGTATTTTTTATCCCTCGAGACTTTTCGTAAGCCTGAAGCGAGAAAAGACGAGTAACCAAAAATTCGGTAAGCTCTTTCCATAAAGGAGGGCTCTTTGATGAACCTATTTTATTCTCCCAAGCTTTTACCGAGTCCGAATCTAACTTTTGTACCGTCGAATAAACGAAAACATCATCCCATGTTTCTACGGGCCTTTGCAATGTCTCTAACGTCCTATGAATTTGAAGAACCGTCGTATATAAATGTTCTAATTCACTCGAGGATTCTTTTGTCATCGGCTTCAGATTGAATAATGAATGCAATGCCGTGTTGACCTGAAGTCTAGGATTATCATAAAATGATAATAACGATTCCCATGCCTTGTGAAAGTTCTCCGCTGTGAGCGTCGTATTTTGAATTAAATGAGCTGCGGTACCGGTTAAGCTTGTCTTTAAGTATTGTAACTTCTCGACTAACGACAACTCAGTTTTGAAAACCATAGAAGCAAATAGATCTCTAAAGTTAAGCCATTTTGCAGGATCACCATTAAATGTTGGAATCTCCATTCGCGGAAGCCTTGAATAATGAGAGCCACTCGACGTAGAAATTTCATGCGTCAAAGATTGATTCAACGAAGAGCTTGCCACCGCTTGTTGCTCTACATTTAGATTAGCCCTTGTTTCAACTTGTTCCTCCAAGTTAAGACCAACCCCTGTTACAAATGTGTCCTCTACAATAAGACTAGCCTTTATCTGTTCAACTGCTGCTAAGTAACATATGTGTGTATCCGAATGTAAATGTTCCGAAAAATATGAATGCGAGTAAACCGGTAACCTATCTTCTCTTGGAAGTCTAGCAAGAGCCATTAGAATGGCGTCATTCTGCCTAATGAACTTAGTCCACAAATCAGTTAAAGCCACCAAGTATCTATCTACTCTTTGCTTCGTAATTTCTGGGTGTCCTTCTCTGACAAAGTTATCATAGGCATTTGCTATGAAATTACTCAACACTAATTGTTGACCGATAGAATCGATTATCGAATCCATTTTCTAAATTGTGAATATCTATTGTTATCAAACGCGACTTGAATCAGGCGAAATGTTTTTCAATTAACTCGTTTCATGAATTTTTTCGAAACTCTATGTGTCGCTTCCCCTATCCGGATTTCACACGTAATAGCAAATATATTTATTTATTTTTTTTTTTTTTTTTTATATCCGGAATTACTATCCGGCTCGAAGGACCAATGTTTCGTACAAGCTCGCGCAGGAGCCTAGGCTCTAGATTTATAGAAAGGAAAACGACACTGAACTCAAAGTTTAGTCGGTAAAGAGATTGTGTATGTCAAAGTTATAATTATTTAATAATAAGTCATAAGTCGTATAAGAAAGTTTAACACAGATAAATAAATGCAGAACACAAATCAGAAAGATATTAAACAGTGATGAATGATCCTTCCTTATAGATTCCAGTATTATAACTCCTTATTAGAAATTACTATAAGAACATAAAAGTTCTGTATACTTATATAGCAATAGGATAACGCATTCAAATGCATGTCAGTCTTCAATCTTATATAAAAAAGGACCCTTCAAATTAAACATGACATATATAACGCAAATACATGAAATTGGCAATAATATACAAGAATAAGTACAACTGAATTACTGTGTCAATTATTAATCATTCAGAAATAATCCCTTTCGACGGATAATCTAAAGCATTACATATATTCCACGTAATCAAAGGAATGATTATGTTTGTACAGTCTATTGTACGTGTTTTTACAAGTTAAATATAACGTACTTTATACATTAATTGACACAACAACTTCCGTATTATATCTATTTATTAAAGTAAGATTATATCTTTTTATAATCAACGCAGAAAATGAATATCGAACTCAACTAAGTAATAAGAAATCTTTCGTATAACAATAATAAGTTTTGTTGTAATTTTAATGGTCAATAGTTACGATTTCGAATGACATTAAACGCCAGTATAGTACCGAATAGATGTGCATATTCGTATCACGTTTCATTCTATGTGATCTTTATCTTTAATCTGAGTTAAAAGTTTTATATAGTGATAATAAATGTACAGACACGCGGGTTGCAACCTCTCGAAAGAAAAGTGAGAAAAATACTGAGCTCAGTTATATCAAATTCCGGAATTACATATCTGTATAGCTATGTAGCTCTTTTGCGAGGACATGGTCCGTCGCCTCATGCTTTCTCTCGAACTCTGTAATCAAAGATCGTATATTATGATAGAACGTTAAATCCATCATAATCTGCTTGATAGCAATCTATTGAGAGTGATCTTCGGGTTACAATAGTTCGATATGTTACCTGATAGCGATTGCAATTGATGCCTATAGAAAATAAGGATCTCGTCTCTTCGACCGTGCCTCTGAGGGCTCTCTCAATAGCCAAGATGGCCGTTTTGTCCTTCGTCAACGCGTTGCTACGTTGTAATGGCGACGCTCGTCCTTCCCTCAATAAGAATAGCCAGAGGAACGTCCGTATTTCCTCTAATATGTTCATCTCAGGCCTCGTTCGTTAGACGGGAGAACTCTGGTATCAACGCTGGTATCAACGCTGCCACGAACCACGAGTATAATTGCGTATCAATGCAATTCAATAGAAAAATACGCGACTGTACGACTCGGTAGCTGGATGAAGAAGAATGCTTTCCCGATGAGCCGCACGGCCGTCTCGCCACGCTCACGCCTGCGCGGTATCGTTTCTCTATGCCGTGTTTCGGCGCTGGGGCGCCACGCTGCCGATGCAACGCGCGCTAACTTATAACTATGAACTAGGGAAATGTAATCACCGTCGCCATCTATGAGCTTTCCACTATATCGCCACTAATATTTTACCCATGCTCACAGATGTCTACACAATCTCTTCACGATTTTCTTTACTCTTTAAACAAAGTCACTGTTCGCTTATTTGATTGAACTCTCTTGAGACGAGATTTCAAATACTTGGAAATCCCTCGCGAAAACTTTCTTTAGTTCGGGTGCAGTGTGCGCTGAGTGGCTGAGACTCACTCTTGCGAAGATTAAGCGTGCATTATCAATGACGAGAGAAAGAAGATCGACGACTCTCACGCTCAGCGATCGCGACGATCGAGATTGAAGCACTCGCGAAAGCCGGGTTCGCGTCGTGTAACGGCTGCGCCGTCAACACGGATCTTTCGCTGACACTCACGTTGCCGCGCGCGGTGATCACGTGATCCGTCTGTGCGCGTTGACTTGTCGTATGTTACGCCGTTGAATTTATTACGGCCGCTGAGGAGCTCTTATTATGGCGCGATGCTGTTCTGTTCACCTCACCTTCAGATCCGGCTCGATGGACCACTAAATGTTTGCTCGGCGAATCACTTTCGCGTTTCGAAGCTCGAAGGATGATGCCTCTCGCCGGGCGAGAAATGCCGGGACGCGCTCCGATTGGTGCGCCTAAAGGTGTGTGAACGGATGCGGAAATTTCGGAGCACTGGGTTCAAAACTGTGTTCGATCGATTAATACAAAATGTCAATTTATTGAACTAATACATTCAGCTGAATCTCAGCGATGGCGACCACTTTGCTGAGCGCGAAGAGGCGGTGGTCGGAAAGAGCGGCGCGGTGTGAACGATCGCGAGGCAGCTCCCCTTCGAACGACGCAAAGCGCCTCGAGTTAAGTTTTGGAGTCGAGGTCACCGCCGCACTCTCGGGGGCCGACGCGAGGTACCGTGAGAGGGACCGAGAGGCGCGGGGTGCACTTCCTTGATACCGCGATCGCTGAAGCTCTGTCTTGCGAAATGTCCAGGATGCGCGATCATTGGATCGAGTAGCGAGCGCGAGGCGAGACCGAAACGTGCGTCGGTGCTTGCTGCGTTTCGCGTACTTATGCACTTGGAGCAGCGAACGCGAGACGAGACGGAAACGTGTGTCGGCGCTTGCTGCGTGTCGCGTACTTATGCGAGAATAGAATTCGGAGCGGCGAACGCGCGATACTGCCTTCCGCGTACTCCGGTAGTCGAACTGAACGAACGAGAGTACTTGCCGTAACGGTGTCGGAGACGGTCTGGCTCGGGGAATTGCGCTCTCGCGAGCATCGGAATTTTCCCGAAAACGAGCGATCGATCCCGGCCAATCATCTGTTGACACGGTTTAGGCTGTACACGGGTAGTCCGCGTGTCGCGACTTCCGACGCTCGCAAGGAGCGCGATTCTCACCGCGAATGTTCGAGTATGTTCAGGGACGGCGTTCCTCTCTAACGCGCACGTTCCTTTACGTTAACGTATCGTTAACAATTTCGTTGATAAAATGTTGGGAAATATAAACGAAAATACATATATATAAATGAAATATATTATGTGATATATTATTTTTTTATTGTTACTGTCGAAAGTAAATAATGTTACATAAAACCAGTATAATGCAATTGAACATAGATATACATACACACGCACACGCATACGCAATCGCACATACATATATGCATACGCACATACATATTATTTTTATTATTTTTTCTGTGGGCCCCAGGCCCCGTCCACGATGACGATATCACGGACATGGGACGTCTCCAGGATCATGCTCCGATTACTTTGTACTAACAATAAGAATAATTCTGCATACTTTTTTTATTTTGTGCCTTTATATCATATGTATTTTTCAAGCATAGCAACCTCGCAAAAGATGTCTTTTTTAATTTCAATTTCTGTTTAAAAAAGAATGTTTTTTTAAATATATATTTGCTTGTCATAGAGTGATTGAGATACGCGTCGGCAGAACGCGCATAACGTGCAGTTTACGCCGAAGCGGCTCGCGAGCGATATGTTTCGTCGACGGATGATTCGCTAATTATGATTGTATACAGAAAGTGGATAAGTATTATATTTGCGTAAAGTATCGTTGCCTCGCGAAATAAAGTCGAAGGACCGTCGAGAAGAGGAAGCTCGCGGTGCTTTCATTTCCCATTTCAATCTTTTATTCGTTATCCGTTTTTGTCCTCGTCTTCGTTTTTATTGTCAGTATGCGACAGTCGTTACTGCACTCCATGAAGGGTATATCATTGATTTGTCGAATAATACATAAGCAAAAGAGATGTCTTTCCTTGTGCTTAGAAATCCAAACAGATAAAAACAGTTCTGATTTCAAAAATGATAAAGAAATTGTATTGTGTTACTTTCTTTCCATCGCGGTGGAGTAATCGTTTTTATACATTTATAGTTTACAAGTATATATACATAGTACTTGAAAAGAAAGGAAAAAGGTGATCATCGCGTTTTTTTTTTCACAGAGATGGGCAAACGTGAAACTGATTGTGTTCACGTTGCCCGACTAATACTACGTTTACGCGAGCGTTACTTCTGTAGTAACTTATGATATATCACTCGTTTACGCGGAGTAAATTATCGTAAGTTACTACAAAATCCCGTTTACGCGAAGGAATTATCGTAAGTTACTACAGAAGTAACGCTCGCGTAAACGTAGTATAAGTCAAAAACTCGGATGCTACAAGTATATAGTTTTTATCCATCGGGACCCATACAGCACAAAAGTTTTCAGTTACGTTGCAGAAACGTTGCAACATTTCACGTTAATTTCACGTTACAATGTAATATTGCAGAAATACTACAGAGACATACAACTGTAATATTTCGCCGAAATGATTGCAGAAATACTACAGAGACATAAATTGTAATTTTTTGCCCGAAATGATTCAGGCTGCTTGCGGAAATGTTAAATAAGCAATATTAAATGTTGGCCATTTTGAAATTACGAAGTTGGCACGAGTGGCAGGAAGCAGTGCCGCAAGCCGCGAGTGATATGGCGATGATCGAGACGAGTGGAGACGAGTCGAGACAAAACAAAGTCAAATTATTACGGGTGTGGCTCACTGTTAGAGCCATATTGTCCTCGGAAAAGAGCCAATTAAACTAAGAAAAAGGCTCACTGTTAGCTGTATTGTATTTCATATCAGTGCGGTGTTGCTCGAAGTAACGGCAGCTGAATTACGCAGTAAGTATGACGAACTAAGGTTAAATCGATGTATAGAGCTCGGAATACCCAGATAACCGGGTACCCGCCCGCCCGCCTGTTATCTTTTGCACATCGGTTCTGCACCGGTTCCGCTAGTATCCGCATATTCGGGAACCTATACGCACGGGTAAACTTATTGGCGAAATTAAGGTTAGAGTGGTGCTACTTCTTCAAAACTTAATTAGATAAACTAATCAAAGCGCGACATTAGCGGTATGCGGCTGTTCTGTTCTTTGTCAATGCTGGAAGTCGTTAAACGAGCATAGCTAATAAAGAAATTGTACGGATCGCAGCATATACTTGACATAATTAGAAACATCTCCGCTACGGCTCTCTCTCTCTCTTTCTCTCTCTCTCTCTTTCTCTCTCTCTCTCTCTCTCTCTCTCTCTCTCTCTCTCTCTCTCTCTCTCTCTCTCTCTCTCTCTCACACACACCTTGATATATTTTATAATGTTCGTCTTGTTTAATGGTATTTAATCTATATATATATATTCTAATATTCTAAATCAGTAAATCTAAACTTATATATTTTAGATGTCTCAATTTTTATTTTGCGATTTATTATATTCATAAATTTTATTTGTCTTTTGATAAATCAAGCATATAAATCGGATTTCAACTTGTATTTAAAGCGAAAGTCTCGCGACATTTTGTGATATTTCGCAGTTCTGATATGCAGTATCCGTTCTCTTGTTACCCGGTTCCTTTTCCGAGCTCTAGTATATACGTATAAAATATAAAAATGTAGAATAAATAAAAAATAAATATATTTTAAAAATAAATATAAATATATTCTTATATCTATTTTTTTCAGCAAAATATTGTATATGAACAAATTAATTTTTTAAATATGATTAATACACAAAAAATAAATATTAATGTCTCTAAACGTCATGCTAGGCGAATTATTGCAAATAAAACTGCAATAGATATTGCAGGAACATCCACACAAACTCATGTTTTTTTAAATGGTTCTGTCGAAAGAAATGACGAAAGAAATAACGTAAGAAATGACGAAAGAAATAATCCAGTTTTCAATAAAACTATTACACATGATGTTATACACTTTACTTTAGATAATAATTATCAACATGGAAGTAATGTAGAAGAACATGATAATAATAGATCGCAGAGTCCAAATATAGATATAGATATAGATATAGATAATAGAAATATAGATAACACAAAAACTGATGAGAGAGATGATAAAGCATTTAGAAACGCCATAGCTACATGGAGTATAGAATATAATATCTGTCACAATGCATGTAATAAACTGTTAAAGATTTTACAGGAACACACACCTTGTCATTTTTTCAAAGACGTAAGAACATTATTAAAAACTCCACGCCAAACAGAAGTTTTAGAAATATGTGGAGGCGAATATTTCTATTGGGGTTTAAGTAATATAATTAAAAATATGTTGTTGAAATGTAATAGTAAACATATTCGTTTAATGTTGAACATTGATGGTCTTCCTGTATCTAAATCATCAAATGCATCTTTGTGGCCTATTTTATGTTCAAATGTAACACATAATGATGTGTATTTAGTTGGTGCTTTTTTTGGATATAAAAAACCTGAAATTTCAAACGTTTTTTTGGAACCTTTCGTAAACGATTTAACTAATTTCATAAATGAGGGTTATTTTTATAATAATAGTGTGGTAAAAATTAGTTTGGAAGCTTTGATATGTGATGCTCCTGCGAAATCTTTTGTATTATGCACAAAAGGCCATACCGGATTTCACAGTTGCACGAAATGCATTATCAAAGGAGAAAGTATAAAGGGCAGAACTTGCTTTCCAATTGTAAAATTATATCCTTTAAGAACAGATGAATTATTTGCTATCAATGCTTACAAAGATTTTCAAATCGGTTACAGTATTTTAAATAAGATTCCCGGATTCTTACCTATACAGAGAACACCATTAGATTACATGCATTTAGTATGTTTAGGTATTGTAAAAAAATTAATTTTACTTTGGTTACACAAAGGACCACGGAGTGTCCGATTAAACAGCAGAGCGAAAAATAAAATATCACATCTACTGCTTTTAATTAGAAGTTCAACGCCCAAAGAGTTTGTAAGAAAGCCAAGGTCTACCAACGATATTAAGCACTGGAAAGCAGTAGAATTTAGAATTTTTCTTTTATATACAGGGCCTGTAGTGTTACGTAATATATTAAGGAATGATATTTATAATCACTTTCTTACACTTCATATAGCTATGACGATTCTTACATGTCCAAATTTGTGTCAAGGATATTTTTTGGATTTTGCTGAGGCTTTACTCGAGAATTTTGTGAGGTCTTTTCAAATATTATATGGTAAAGAATATCTATCTCATAACGTACATAATTTGTTACATTTATGTTCAGATGTTAGGACATTCGGTCCAGTAGACAATTTTAGTGCGTTTCGGTTTGAAAACTTTATGACATCTATAAAAAAGAAATTAAGAAAAAATGAGAAACCTTTACAGCAGTTAATAAAAAGATACGCAGAGGTTGATAATATATTATCATTAAAAAGTAATTTTAATAATACAAAATTATATTTATGTAAACACTTGCATAACAATGGACCAATATGTAATAATTATAATGTTAAATCGCAATATCTACAAATATCTAATGATCGTTTTTACGTAAATTGTAAAAATTCTGCTAATAATTGTTGCATTTTAAAAGATGATATGTACATTTTAGTTATGAATATAATAAAAAATGAGAACAATGATATATTTCTCATTGGTAAGATACTTACACATGTTAAAGATTTGTATGATATACCCTGTGAATCAAGCCAATTCGGCATTAAAGTAATGACTATAAGAAATGATAATATATGTTCCTGGCCAATTACTGATTTATTATATAAAGCTTGGAAAATTCTGTATGGAAATGATAAAAATACATTTGCAATATTTCCCTTAAAACATGTAGTTTAATGCGTCGTCTACAATGAGTCGTAGTTATAAGGTCGTACAACAAATTGACCAACGACAGTCAAGAATATATAAGAAAACTTGATTGTGACAGGTCGATTTGCTTACGATTTTACGACTACGACTTGTAGACGAAATATAATAGTGCTTTTCATGTTTTAAAACTGTTGTAAAACTTGTTCATATACATAATGTGTTTTTATACATGCTGTCAGAAAAATGGAAAATTGTGGGTTCATAATTGTGGAGTTCCATGATGGACTACAGCTAGTACCAGCAATATGGTATAACGCTGACAAGCAATCTTGCATTTGGCCCAGTCTTTATAAAACGAAACTCCGCATTAATAAAGCAATAATTAAAAAAGAAACACCACGAGATGAATCAGACTGGGATGAGCTACTTGTGAAAAGAGTGTTTGGCGTAGCAGGTAAGTGAATTATATCTTTCTTGTTTTGTGTATGCATGTATATAATTAATATTTTTCTATTTCAAATACAGATACTTACGAAAAAGGAATCGAAAAATTAGTTACTGCACAAGAAACATCTAATGTAGAAACTACTGAAATTTCGTCTAACGAGTTACAAAAGAAAAAAAAAGAAAACCGACGTAAAAATGCAAAAAGAACCTTTTCATCCTCTTCAGATGAAGAAGATGATGAAAATAAAGAAAACCAAAATAAAAAGCATTTACCTTCTTTTCCAAAATTACAAAATTTTGTATCAAATACACCGAAAAGAAGTATGGAAAATATTAAAAATACATCACATAAAGAAACTATTATTAATAATAAAAAAATAAATATTAATGGTGCGTAAAAACTATAAATACTGCTGTTTAATATTTGTTAATAATTTGTACTAATATTTGTAATCTTTTTTTCTTCTACAGAAAATAACAGAAAAAGTATTTCAAGCGTTTCAGGACTTACTAAAAAAGTTGTTAATCTCGATGAAGAAGATAAGAAGATAAATATCGATAATTTTCATGGTACATCTTGCTAATTCTAATACCTTTTTTATGAAAACAATACAGATAAAACAATATTTTATTTACAATATTTAAAAGTGTTCACATATGTAAAATACTAAAGTTACTTCGGCTTGATTGCACCAACATTAGTTCGACTTTAAGTGAGATGTATGTATATTTATTTAGAAAGAAAGATGAAGATAGTTTTACACACGTTTAAGTCTCGCTTAAAGCCAAAATAACGTTGGTGCAACCGCGTCTTAATAATTTATAACATTATCCTTTCAGAATTTAAGAAGCTAGTGTTGTCTAAATTAAATAAACTCATATACAAGAGTGAGACAATGCAAAGTACGATTAATTGGATTGAACAGAACATTTCATGTCCAATAAACATAGAGCATGAATTTAATATTGAATTACCAATTTCATCATATGAAGATTTAAAATTATTTGAGGAACAACTAAACGAAGAAAAATTTAAGAATTATGTGGTACATTTTTCAATATTTCTTTATGTTATCAGCCTTTTTACTATGTACTATGTATAATGTCTAGATGCATGTAAATTGACTGATTTGTAAAAGAAATTTAATTGTTTATGTATTGAATAATTTTTCAACAGTAAAGTTATTTTTACATTTGCATGCATCTATCTGAGTACAAACGTTTTGTACATATTTTCTTAAAGACGGAATGTTTAGAATATTTACTTGTACTTTTCTATAATTTTTTTTAATTATTATTATTTATATTTATACTTTTAATTATTAATTAGTACAAAATGTTAGTTGTATTATATATTATTGTCATATAACATTATTAATTATATTTACTTTTTTAGTTTAATATTTTGAAACTGGTTGGTGGAAACAATTCACATGTTATGATACGCAACATATTAAAAAAGATGCTAACAAATCCATTGGCTCAACAGTTCAGCTGGGCTGGAAGGAAAAATAAACATAGTTTCAAAGACTTGAAACTGGCAAATATAATCACACGTAAGTTTATTTTGTAATTTAATTGTGCAATTTGTTTTAATTAAAATTAAATACTTTAATTAACATTTATTTAGTATCATAATAATACAAAAAATATATAAGTTATCAATAAAATTATTTTGTATTTAATTGTACTAAATTTATGAATAATCCTAAGCAACAGCTTATATGTTATATGTGATATAATGTAAACATATTGAAAGCTAGCCTGTATCTTTCAAATTTCAAAAAATTTAAAAAAAATATATATAGGTATATGTATACATGTATATCACAATTATATATATATACATACATATATATATATATATATATATATATATATATATGTACATTTTATGTTAATATGTATATATATTTTTTTACGTATACTTATTTTTAATATATTGCATTATAATATAGCATTTTTGTATTATAGAAGCTGTTCGTGCAGTACACAGACAAATAACCGATGCAGAAATCGCAAATTCTATATCGAAATGGCTGAGTCAAGGAACTTTAAGATTTCAAAGAGAAAGTTGTTCAAAGAAAAAGTACGTTTATTTTTTACACATATTTGTTTTATTTATAATATTTTAAACAAAATTTCTAATATAACAGTAACAAATGCAACTATAACGCAGATATATGTTTTATAAGTTATTTCAAATCTTTGTGTAATGAGTTTATATTTTTAAAGCCTACTCTAAATTTCTGAAAGAAACAATCGTAGTATATAATTTCAAATTTTAATTATAGATACTATGCATTATTAAATATAAATTATTTTGAATAAGTATATAATAAAAATAAAATTTTAATTTCTTTTATTAAATATTTCTAGGCATAGCTACGCAGAGGAAGAGCACGAACAAGTAGCTGCAGAGAAAGAGGACGAGCAAGTAGATGCAGAGGAAGAAGACGAGCAAGTAGATGCAGAGTAATACTTATAAGTAAAAGATAATAAAATATATTACATACAAATATAAAACAAAAACAAATAAAAATAAATGTTATAAAAAATGTATTTTTTATCTTATATATATATATAATATGTAAAAAAATAAATATATGTGTTCAAATTGCTTTTATTTATACACATCTTTAAATTATCTATAAATATATTATTTTAGTAAAAGGTAATTATTTCATATATTGCCTCAGACATTTCATACATGTTTCAACGAGTAAATATTATGAGCAGTGTACATCACAGATAAAAAGTGATACGTATAGTTGCTATGTAATTAAATATAAATATATATATATATATATTTATATATATTTATATATTTAATGCTGCTCATAATATTTACTCGTTGAAATCTGGTGTATGACATGTCTGTGACAATATATGTAAAATAATTACCTTTCTTATAACGTGATATAATAAATAGTATACATTGCATTTCAACGTTGTCGCAAGCTTGCAGCAAAGTTGCAAAAATCTTTCGAAACTTCTGTGCAATGTTTCAGTGTTTCAATGTAATGTCACTGCAATGTTTCTGAAATCTTACTGTGCTGAATGGGAGTATACATTGCAATGTTGCTGTAATATTTCAGTGCAATATTTCTGAGGGCGGACATTTCAATGTTGCCGCAAGCTTGCAACAAAGTTGCAAAAATCTTTCGAAACTTCTGTGCAATGTTTCAATATTTCAATGTAATGTCACTGCAATGATTCTGAAATCTTACTGTGCTGTATGGGGACTTTAGGATGCCGCGAATGCTGACATCAAGAATAATTATGATTTATCTTAGTGGAGTATGTACGTACATCTTTTCGGCTTAGAAACGAAGACGATGACGATCAAACGAACGCTTCCGTTCTTGTCCCAAAATTGTTTTCGCTTTCTCTTGTAGCGAATAACGTTTCGAGGAATTTGCTTACGACGCGACGGTTGGTTAGCATATGTCTCGCGGTAATTAACGATTATACGGAGCCGTCATATTTTCCACAACGCGTAGGGAAAAAATTGAATGGTTTCTAATATGTATTCTTTCAAACTTGCTTTCCTCCTTTTGAAAATTTACACCAAGAGAAACTTTTGTTACATATTACTTTATATTGATTTTTTTTAACATCTTTATTTCTTAAAAAGGAAACGGAAACCGTAGAAGAAAATTATTAAACTTATTTGTATCGTATTGGGAATTTATTCAATTTTATCGCTACGTGTCTCAACTTCTCTTGTTAAAAACAAAAAACTAATTTATAGCTTTTGATTTCACATATAATTGTTAAATTTTAGTTTTGTCAGATGCGATTTGTGCGAGCTTATTTCGTGGAGCAAATATTTTGTAGCGTTTTCGAGAAAGTGTTTATCTGATCATTAGCAAAGCAACGCGATGCATTTATATTTGATCACGAGGGACTATGCGCAAATTTTTGCATTGTTTGCGGATTTTATAACTTTATTGACGAATATAAGATCTAAGATTTTTCGCATAATTAATTTACGATTAAACTCGTGCTTTATTGAGGCTCAGATAAACACCCGTCTGTATCACGTCAATAAAAATCTGGCAGCAAAACGCGTATGAATTTATTCGTTTAGCTAAGGATGCGCGTTGACCTTAGAAGCGCATGTTGGAATTATATCCGGTGGAAAAAAAACTTTTTCGCGTTTTTTTAATCTTTCTGATTCTCAAAATAAATTCTTCGTGTATATTTTTTCATGCTCATAATATTATTTGATTTTTTTAATGCCGTCTATGGAAAGATATATATTACACACACACACACACACACACACACACACATAGAAAATTTAACTTATACTTTATGTACAATTCTTTGAGATTTGGTTATTCGGAACCGGTTTCCAAAAAGATCGATAACAAAAAATAGTACACTTTATAGCACTCCCCGGGAAATTCTACCCCTACTTCATATATAATTCTTTGAGATTCAATCAATTATTTTCCGAAAAATTAGAAAAATAAAAAAACCGGTTTCCAAAAAGATCGATAACAAAAACCGTACACATGATGGCAATTCCCGGAAAATTCTACCCCTACTTTATATACAATTTTTTGTGATTCGGTCAATTAATTCCCGAAAAATTGGAAAAATTTCTAATACCGGCTTCCAAAAAAATCGGTAACAAAAAATTATACATTTTATAGCACTCCCCGGAAAATTCTACCCCTATTTGATCTATAATTTCTTTGAGATTCGGTCAATTATTTCCAGAAAATTTGAAAGAATTAGAAAAACCGGTTTCCAGAAAATCGGTAACGAAAAACTATACACATCATGGCACTTCCCGAGAAATTCTACCCCTACTTCATATACTTTTGGTAAAGACTCGATCCGCTAACGAATGAGTAGTTCGCGGACAAACGGACGGACGGACAAAAAGACAAACAGTAACGTTTTATATAATAGTATGATATATGTGTATATATGCACACATGCATAGATAAGTGTACAGTGAATGTAAGAATGTATAATTGACTATAGTTATTATCTTATTAATTTATATATGCATACAGGGTACATCTTGTGTAAACATATAATTTGCTATATTTATATATTATATCATATCAATATGTACGTGCAACATTGATGTATGTACTGAATTATTTTCAAAAATGTTATTGAAATGATGGAATTACACACAGATGATTTTAGGATTTATGTACATGTAACATATAGATCCATAGATAGCAGATATGTTATATAGTAATTCAGTAAATATAGATGTACTAAACTAAATCAATGTTTGCATATATACTTATTGATGTGATATAACATATAAGTTGAGACCGACGTTATTTCCTTTGACGAATTAATTTTACGTGTAACGCCGACACCTGGCGCGGCCTGGGTCAAGGGCTGCCAGGGCTCTAAGAATCGACTATTAAATTTCGATAAATGGGCGCCAGTTAGTTTTGTGAGAACTAACAAACTCATACTCTATATCTAATTCTCTTAATACGCCGCAGTCGGCTAGCGATTTAATTCTAAACATGAGACAACACAAGGGGAGTTCCGTCGGAAGACCCAAGGATATTGCGAAAGTCAAAAGAAAAGCAGAGATAAACAAGCTATATAAGCGTATTACTTTAACCAGACTTACTTACAGCTTAGGTGGCGGCTACCGTGTACAGCGTACGGCCCGCTCACAATCTCTATATTACGTTGACAAATCCGGAACACCGTACATACAACGCTCTATTGATAGGTTACGTGACTGCTACCGCTTACACATTGACAATTCGGAACACTCGTACAATTTAACGCTCTGGCAGACAAATTACTTGGGCCCTACACGCCGAAGACCGACGGGCAAGTTCTAATACAATCTATTCGGACTGTTCACGCTGAAGACCAACGAGAAAGTCCCCGTTCGTCGGTCTCACGGTCGTCCTGCTACCACGCGATCGCACCTTCGGTCCCGGTCGTTATCGGTCGATATGTTCCGTCGCGTGCGGTAACGCTATTGGCCCTTTGTCTCGGCGGTTTTCGGGGCTCGGCGCTCGCATAGCGCGGGCAGTACGACAATCGGTAGCCCTTTCGGATCGATTATTACATCGAGTGCCGATGTCGAGGGGAAGAATTATATTTTCCTGTCACAAAGTAGAGCAAATTATGTGTTCACACAATATGTACATTGTAATATATACACATATTACTCAGTGTATGCATATATAAATTAATATGATAATAATTATAGTCAATTATCCATTTTTACATACACTGAACACATACACTTGTTTATGCATGTATGCACATACATATTGATAATATAATATCTATACTTGACAAATTATGTATTCTATATGTTGCAATAAATGTATGAATGCTAAGTTTGCCTGCAATACTTTTATATATTGCATTATTACTATATATGTGCATTCACTACTGAGCTATTTATTATAATATATGGAATAGGAAATAAGTAAGGAAAATAGGGTGAAATAGGTTCAATACATTATAATATGTAACTTCATATAAAAGCAACCAACAAAACACTTATTGTTATAAATAATGATAAAATTACATTTATTTATTTATTCTTATGTATATGTGTATACACACGTGTGTGTATGTGACAAAATAAGTGTGAGAGTGCGAGTTCATGTATGTATCTGTCACAGGAAAATGTGTTCAGTAAATGTATTATATTAATTCAGTAAGTGTATATAATATAATAAATGTGTGAATGCATACTTTATCTGCCATAACTATTTATTATGTTATCAATATGTATGTGCAAATGTTGATTTAGTTTATTAGATGTTATACCTTTACTGAATTAGTGTATAACATATCTGCATCTCTCTATTTCCACGAATTTTATTGAGATTACGGAATGACAGATAGTTTTAGGTTTATATACATATAGATAAATAGATTAAATATGTAGACAGATAGATAGATAGATAGATAGATAGATGGATGGATAAATAGATAAATACATAGATAAATAGCAAACATATGTTACAGTAATTCAGTAAATATATACACTTTTTAAATCGAAGTTTGCACATATGTATTGATGATATAATATATACAGACAAATTATGCATTCATAACTATCCCACACAGCACCGAAATATTTCAGAAAGCTTTCAAAAAACTGTCAATGAAATATGAAACCATTCAAAAAAACATTTTAGACATGTTTCAGATATGTTTCAGAAAGCTAAAATGTCCGCCAAGCTGAGATTTCAGAAATGTTTCTAAAATCTCAGAAATAATTTCTGAAATAATTCTGAAATTCTTCAGAAATATTTCTGAAATGCTTAAGAAATATCTTTGAAATGCTTAAGAAATACCTCTGAAATGCCTAAGAAATATCTCTGAAATGCTTCAGAAATATCTCTAGAATGTTTCAGAAATCTCTGAAATGCTTCGAAAATATCTCTGAAATATTTCAAAAATATATGGAAAATATTCTTTTTGGAAAAGATACTTTTTCTCATATCAAATTGTTTCGGATCACTCTGTATAGGGTCATCCGGAACAATTTCCTGTCCTTTATAAAACATATTCTTGATTATATTCATAATTTTGCTTTGCCGGAGGCCTGCTTATATTAGATCCCAACTGAAATTTACTTGCGAGTTAGTCTTACCATTATGCGCCGCCTAGCGGCGTTGTTGCATATTTCTCTGAAATGTTTCGTAATATTTCAGTGAAAAGGGTCATAAATGATTTCGATGAAACGTTTCAGAAATATTTCTGAATAATTAGCAAAAGAATTATGTTCGGCCCAACTGGCAAATTTTATTGTTCACAAAACGTTACGTTTCGACTGCAGATTTCGGTCCTTTTCAAGCGTATAAAAACTCGTAAATATTGCTAGTCAGACATAATGCCCAAACTACGCTGAATGTAAAAACTAAACATCAAAAATTGTGGCACGCAACAATATAAGTATAAGTCCAAAAATAATTATATAAATCAAAATATATATATTTGTGCGTTAAATTCACAGGAGTAAAATACAATTTAAACGGCATTTTCGTTATTCGTTTATGTCGAAGGGCATGTAAAAGCCGTGTGGTGGTAAAATTTTAACTGACGAGAACAGACAATTAATAAACAAACCAATGACGTCAATATTAAAAAGAGCATGGAGAAGGAAACAGAGAAGAAGATAGAATTATTCGTTTCTTTTATGATATGTTCGTAGAGATGTAAAGATTGCAAACGTATATTGGGCAGACAAAAAGACATTTGTGCACACGTCTCAAAGAACACCAGAACAATATCAGAAAACCGGCGAGCAAGCATTCTGTAGTGAATGAGCATCGAACATCCTATGGGCATAATTTCGATTGGGGGAAACCAGAAATAATACATAAGGAGAGACAGAAAAAGGGAATTAGCGGAGATGTTTTTTATTAAAAAAATTTGATGACACCATATTAATTTACAAAAGGACACGGAGAATCTTAACGCTCTCTACGAACATATTATAAAAGATCTCCTTCTTCACTGTTTCCCTCTCCACGCTCTGGCTTTTAATATTGACGTCATTAGTTTGTTTATTACTTGTTTGTTTTCGTCAGTTAAAATGTTACCACGGCACGGCTCTTACATGCCCTTCGACATAAATGAATAACAAAAATGCCGTTTAAATTGTATTTTACTTCTGTGAATTTAACGCACAAACATGTAAGTTTTGATTTATATAATTATTTTTGGACTTATACTTATATTGTTACGTGCCACAATTTTTGATGTTTAGTTTTTAGATTCGGCGTAGTTTGGACATTATGTCTGACTAATAATTAATATTTGTGAGTTTCTATACGCTTGAAAAGGACCGAAATCTGCGGTTGAAACGTAGCGTTTTGTGAACAATAAAATTTGCCAGAGTTGGGTCAAACATAATTCTTTTGCTAATTGTTAATTATTCACTGGCGATTCAAGTTTTTACTTCTCCGTTTTTACTTCTGAATAATTAATTTCAATGATACATTTTAATATTATTTTCCAAGTTATCTTTCGGAAAGCTTTCAATGATACGTATTTTAGACATTACGTACGAAATATTTCTCTGAAATGTTTCGTAATATTTCAGAAATATTTCAGTGAAAAGGGTTATAAATGATTTTAATGAAACGTTTCAGAAATACTTCTAAATAATTTCAATGTTACATTTCAATATTATTGTCCAAGTTATCTTTCGGAAAGCTTTCAATGATACGTATTTTAGACATTACGTACGAAATATTTCTCTGAAATGTTTCGTAATATTTCAGGTAATATTTCAGTGAAAAGGGTCATAAATGATTTCGATGAAACGTTTCAGAAATACTTCTGAATGATTTTAATGTTACATTTCAATATTAATTTCCAAGTTATCTTTTGGAAAGTTTTCAATGATATATTAATTTGATAAAATGTTTCAGAAATATTTCTGAATGATTTCAATTTTACATTTCAATATTAATTTCCAAGGTATCTTTTGGAAAGCTTTCTGAAACAAGTTTTGCTGTGTGGGTATGTACACTGTAACATACACAATCAATGTATGCATAATATAATAAACTTATAGAAGATAAATTCTACATTCGCACCTTTATTATAACATGTACATTCACTGATTTAATATTTACAGAATACATTTTACTAGACAGATACATTTATAACCTCAAACTCACACTTCACTCTTCGAAATCCATTGTGTATCTTGAAACGAGGTGATAATTATAAAAGTGAACATAAATTAATACATTTTGAGCAATAAAATCATAGATATTCTGGGACAATACTTCACTTTTTTCATTTTCACCTCATCTCAAGATACATAATCAATTTCTCCTCTTGTCACACTCTGCGTGCGTTTACACAAGCATCAGCTGGCAGAGACTGCTGGTCTCTAGTGCAGCGCCGCTATCCGCCGCGTGATATGCGGGAACTAATTTTTGCCGTCTGCCTCATCTTCCATGTCATCATTGCTAGTGCACGTTTGCAATAATCATTTTGCACAGATAACTTTTTTGTTTAGAGTCTAAACCTAATTCTGACAACGGCATCGTATTTTTAGATGTAATCCGCTGGCCACGCCACAGTCTTTTTGTAACAATACATTGTAGAATTTTTATATAAAGCGAATGTTTTCCAAGTGACGCATTGTTATATGCAGTTTCTAAAATTATTTTTATTCTCGGTATAAAATCGCGTGGTGTGGCCTTCATTTCCGAATATGCTTCAACTTTGGAGAAGGATTTTTCAATCCGTAAAGCCAAAAAAAAGATATCTGTGCAAAACGAATGTCGGTATTACAGACCCGGCTATAGGATCCCCTTAAGGTGCGATGCTGGAGCCGTCTGTATAACCGACAAAATTATCATTTTCTATGTTATCGACTATATCTGTCCTTGTATAGACAAAGATATAGACAAGGATAGCACACTACATTGCACGCACACATACGTACGATGCACATCGACATTACCCACACAGCAAAACTAGTTTCAGAAAGCTTTCCGAAAGATAACTTAGAAATTAATACTGAAATGTAAAATTGAAATCATTCAGAAATATTTCTGAAACGTTTCATCAAAATAATATATCATTGAAAGCTTTCTAAAAGATAACTTGGAAATTAATTTTGAAATGTAACATTGAAATCATTCAGAAAGTATTTCTGAAACGATTTATCAAAATAAAATATCATTGAAAGCTTTCTAAAAGATAACTTGGATATTAATATTTAAATGTAACATTGAAATCGTTCAGAAAGTATTTCTGAAACGTTTCATCGAAATCATTTATAACCCTTTTCACTGAAATATTTCTGAAATATTACGAAACATTTCAGAGAAATATTTCGTACGTAATGTCTAAAATACGTATCATTGAAAGCTTTCCGAAAGATAACTTGGAAAATAATATTAAAATGTAACATTGAAATTATTCAGAAGTAAAAACGGAAAAGTAAAAACTTGAATCGCCAGTGAATAATTAACAATTAGCAAAAGAATTATGTTCGACCCAACTTGCAAATTTTATTGTTCACAAAACGCTATGTTTCGACCGCAGATTTCGGTCCTTTTCAAGCGTATAGAAACTCACAAATATTAATTATTAGACAGACATAATGTCCAAACTACGCCGAATCTAAAAAACTAAACATCAAAAATTGTGGCACGCAACAATATAAGTATAAGTCCAAAAATAATTATATAAATCAAAACTTACATATTTGTGCGTTAAATTTACAGAAGTAAAATACAATTTAAACGGCATTTTCGTTATTCATTTATGTCGAAGGGCATATGTAAGAGCCTTGCGGTGGTAACATTTTAACTGACGAGAACAGACAAGTAATAAACAAACTAATGACGTCAATATTAAAAGCCAGAGCGCGGAGAGGGAAAAAGTGAAGAAGGAGATCTTTTATAATATGTTCGTAGAGAGCGTTAAGATTCTTCGTGTCCTTTTGTAAATGAATGGTGTCATCAAATTTTTTAATAAAAAACATCTCCGCTAATTCCCTCTTTCTAATCTGTCTCTCCTTATGTATTATTTCTGGCTTCTCCCAATCGAAATCATGCCCATAGGATGTTCGATGCTCACTCACTACAGAATGCTCGCCGGTTTTCTGATATCGTTCTGGTGTTCTTTGAGACGTGTGCACAAATGTCTTTTTGTCTATGCCCAATATACGTAGCATTGCAATCTTTACATCTCTACGAACATATCATAAAAGAAACGAATAATTCTATCTCCTTCTCTGTTTCCTTCTCCATGCCCTGGCTTTTAATATTGACGTCGTTGGTTTGTTTATTAATTGTCTGTTCTCGTCAGTTAAAATTTTACCACCTCACGGCTTTTACATGCCCTTCGACATAAACGAATAACGAAAATGCCGTTTAAATTAATTGTATTTTACTTCTGTGAATTTAACGCACAAATATGTAAGTTTTGATTTATATAATTATTTTTGGACTTATACTTATATTGTTGCGTGCCACAATTTTTGATGTTTAGTTTTTAGACGGCGTAGTTTGGGCATTATGTCTGACTAACAATATTTATAGAGTTTTTATACGCTTAAAAAGAACCGAAATCTGCAGTCGAAACGTAGCGTTTTATGAACAATAAAATTTGCCAGTTGGGCCGAACATAATTCTTTTGCTAATTATTCAGAAGTATTTCTGAAACGTTTCATCGAAATCATTTATAACCCTTTTCACTGAAATATTACGAAACATTTCAGAGAAACATGCAACGACGCCGCTAGGCGGCGCATAATGATAAGGCTAACTCGCAAGTAAATTTCAGTTGGGATCTAATATAAGCAGGCCTCCGGCGAAGCAAAATCATGACTATGATCAAGAATATGTTTTATAAAGGACAGGAAATTGTTCCGGATGACCCTTATACAGGGTGATCCGAAACAATTTGATATGAGAAAAAGTATCTGAAATATTTTCCATATATTTTTGAAACATTTCAGAGATATTTTCGAAGCATTTTAGAGGTTTCTGAAGCATTTTAGAGATATTTCTGAAGCATTTCAGAGATATTTCTTAGGCATTTCAGAGGTATTTCTTAAGCAATTCAGAGATATTTTTTAAGCATTTCAGAAATATTTCTGAAAGCATTTCAGAATTATTTCAGAAATATTTCTGAAATCTCAGCTTGGCGGACATTTTAGCTTTCTGAAACATATCTGAAACATGTCTAAAATGTTTTTTTGAAAGGTTTCATATTTCATTGACAGTTTTTTGAAAGATTTCTGAAATATTACGGTGCTGTGTGGGTATACTTTTATATTACGCTTCTAAATCTTGATTTGGAGGGTTTATCGATGTTTTTCTTGTTGTGCAATTCGAGGGAACTTGTTTTCGCGTTTGTACCAATGGTATATCTCTTATATGAAATACATCTTGTGACGAGCTGACAGCTCACCGCAACTCGAGACGCCATATTGGGTTAAAAATAGGATAAGGAAATCTGCACTTCCGTAATTTTTTCTCGTTTTCTATATAAAATCGGAGTTCCCCCGAATTATTAATGTATGTACTGCAATTCTGGAGAAGGATTTTTAATTCTGTCAAATTAATACGACGCTACGTGCCGACAAAAAATGCCGGTAAAACAGACGGCTCCAGCATCCCATAAACTTATAAGTGATCTTAACTGTTTGTAAGACTGCGTTTATTTGCACTTGAAGCCAGTAACACTATTATTTGTCACAATATTGTCTTTTTTATATTCTGTATGGAGTTCAACAAAATTGCAATTTTAGCAACGTACATACAACATTTACATTACACAGTTCCTACAATATCAAAGAGACACGGCAGTGTCTCGCGCCAAGTACACGCGGAGCGAGACCGACCGTGGCTCTTTTACGCGACGCGACGGGTTGCGAGTACTCAAGATGTTGAGATCTCGATAACGAATGAACGGATCAAGTTCTAAGTAGGCTTGATCGATAGCTTGGGGTCCAAATAGGGGGGGGGGGTTCTCTTATAATATTCCGCTACGTGCCCTACGAGCGGAGATATTGCGACGCAAAGTCCAAATGTGAAAATTTTTTATTAAGATACTTCCTCCTAACGCCGACGTCTTATGACATATATATATATAAAAGGGGGAGGAAATGTAACTTTCACTTTTTCGACGCTGGCGGCGCAGGTATCGCCAGTTTCGATATCGCGCGCGTATTTCGAACGATCTAGTAGATAAATTATAGGTCGATAGACTTATCGGTCAGGAGGAAGATTTCTATTTAGGTAAATTAGGTATTATATATATTGACAAAAGGGCTTGCGAACTAGCAGGTTGTTAATGCTGACATGTATTTAAAATCATAACAATGACTTGACAATAACAAACGTTTCGGCCATAACTGTGGCCTTCTTCAGTGTAGTCGTTAATTTAAAATAATATACCCCCTTATACAATAAAGAATCATTCGCTTATAAATTAGATCGCCTGCTACATTACAACGATTAAAACGCATACGCTTACATACGCTCACATCCTACGCACATCGCCTCCGTCAGATCGCAGCTCGTAGACATATCGCGTCTGGTATTACTTCGAGCCTTCGTAAAGTCAGTTTGCCGCTCGCAGATATATCGCGTTTGGTAATCCTTCAAGCCCTCGCAGAGTCATGATGAGAAGGAATCCGTCCCTACACCATCTTCACAATACGACAAGAATGGATGCCCTTATGTGAAAATTTATTTAGTGTTAAATTAAAAAGAAACAGTAAACTTATACAGCTAAACCTGCACTAGCTACCTTCGCTCGCGGAAACGCTTCTCGAACGACACATGTTCGTCAGTGGTCGGTCAGGTGTCAAATGCGAGGGTCAGCGGTTTATCCATAGGGAAATTATGGAGGGGATAGAGTACGGGAGAGGAAGGAGAAGAGACCCACGTGGGAATCAGGAAGGTGGGAGAGTGTTGAGGATCGGGAGATAGGCTTCTGGCAATAACTCCGTGTCACTGTGCTTATTAAGACCGTCGCTCTGTCTTTTTATATGTAACATTGCAGAGATGAGACGTTTATTATATATCAGTAGGTAAGCTATGTATGTTCTAACTCAACCTGAGGGATCTGAGGGGGGTGAGGGGCGGGGGGGAACCGCGGGCGGGGGTGGCGGGGGGAGGGAGGAACCGCGTTTTTTGAGCGCCGCGGGGAGGGGGAGGGGGAAACCGCGTTTTTCGAGCGCCGCGGGGAGGGGGGGGGGGGAACCGCGTTTTTCGAGCGCCGCGGGCGGGGGAGGATCGCGGGTCGGGGAGGACCGGGGGGAGGGGGGAACCTCGTTTTTCGAGCACCGCGGGGAGGGGGAGGGGGGAACCGCGATTTCCGGCGCCGCGGGGCGAGGAGGTTTTCCGGCGCCGCGGGGTGACCGCGTTTTCGCCGCGTCGCGAAATACCGCGTTCGCGTTTTCGCCGCAGGAGGGGTCCGCGTGTAACGGCCGCGCCGGTCCGCGTGACGTCACACGCTCCCGCTCGCTTTATCTCTCCCTCGCCCCGGTCGCGCGCGTCTTCTTGTTCTCGCGGTTCCTCCCGGCCCTCGCCCTCCCCCCCCGGTTGCGTTATCGCTCACGATCGCATATATTTTTTTTGCCAACAATATTTAATCGTTTAGATCTTCGAATATTTAATTTTAATATTATATTTAAGTAAACGATAAACGAAGCTTAACGACAGGGAACGGTAAATGAAAAGGAAATTTTTTAACCATATTATATGCATTTATTTATCATGAAGCGCATTATACACAATAGTATCCAAAGCGTATGCTAATAATTCGCAATCAATAATCGAATTTTTATCATAAAATTCACGAAAGATTATAACTGCGTTACATTTATCGGTGATACAATTTTGACGTAAAATTGTTACAAACTGTTTGAATTTTTCACTTACACCGTGAACATTTAGACATAATTGAAAATAAACATTTTCGACGCAATGTTCTAGTTCGAACAGAAAAAGTACAGTTGACGGTTTCATGTACAAGCTGGTGCCGCACGACGTCAATTTTACAATATCTGCGTCACGTATTTTAACAAGCTCCAGATCTCGAAACGTTAGCGATGATGGTGCCGATGACTGCACGATTCGCTGTATATCTGCACGTTTTTCGATGAATGTCACCCACGTTGCATGTGGCAGAATTATTTGATTGCCTCGGTTATCACCAATAAGTATATCCACAGAGGATATAGGTCCCGCGTTGATTCCAACATCCAAAAATTTATATGCTGTCGATGTCAAGGCAAATCTCCTTCCCAAAATACGTGGCGTATAACGGGGTTTATCAAAACTGTAAAAATACAATTACGTTTATAAAAGTTTTTTGCACAAGTATATACGAAAATTAGCGGTACTTACTCATTGTGCTGTTTCTCGCACGTTCCATCCTGAATCGGAACGTAGTAGTTCGCACCGTGAGTGTTCATCATATCTAGCTGTTTGCGACGTACTCACCATATCGAACTCTCGACTGCGCTCTAGAATCCTCGTAGACCATTTATACATACACAAAACTGCAAATCTTGCAAAAATAGACCCAATGTACGGCTGCTGCATGGTGACCACCACCACAATCCACATATACGTTAAATGTGATGTCTTTGTCAAGAACATTCGTGATGAGATCACCTCATCGAGCATCAAATATGATTTCTTTTCAAGAGCATACGTGTCTCGCGATGATTTCATCGAACACGTGCAAAACTGCAAATTTTGCAATTTCGCATAAGTCAATGGAGAGTTATTGTTTTGAAGAACATGTCGCGACATGTCTCGCGATGATTTTATCGAACACGTGCAAAACTGCAAATTTTGCAATTTTGCATAAGTCAATGGAGCGTTATTGTTTTGAAGAACTTGTCGCGACATGTCTCGCGAAGATTTCATCGAACACGTGCAAAACTGCAAATTTTGCAAATAGCGCCGATGTACGGCTGCTGAGATAAAATTTGATATGATAAGCAAACGATGCATCATTAGTAGAATATAAAATGACGAATCTGGGGGACACGCTCAATAGTCGAGAACTGGAAGTCGTGAGTGCAACAAATGGTGTTAGCAAGAGGATCGTGCAATAACATGGAACAAGAATTTTTGGAGCAATCCACCCTGTTAAATTCGAGAGAAGACTTTGCCGCGTGGAAGCAACGATGCGACGAGTTTATCGAATCGTTGGAAGAACAAAGCCGAATTAAACGGCCACGATTATCGATCGATCAGTCATCGATCGGTCTCAAACAGTCGTTGGTCGCTTGTATCGCGCGACTCGAAGGTTTGAAAGACTCGGTACGTCAACGTTTCGTGCATGTGGGTGCTGGATACAGTGCGAGTGAGACAGGACTCAGATGGCGCGAGATAGATACGGCTTTTAAAATTCGTATATTGACAGGTGCGGTAATAAATTCCAAACACATCGACCCTCATCAATTTCTCAAAGATGCGGGAGACATTGTACTCGATCGTGTGCGGAACTTCATGCAACTACATGACAATGTAAAAATTAACACAGTGTTTAATGGTGAATTTGTTGCGGGTGACAAACGCGCGAATAAAAGTATCGCAACGAGAAACTATGAAGTCTTTCGTGAGTCCGATCTGCACGAGTGGTACAAGCGACACGTTATCGAGCCTACCTTAGCAAAGCTGGAGGAATTCCAGGAACGTGATAGCGGATGGGCGTTGTCGCGTATACTCAATTTAACGGTAAATGTGAACAAATATAATCCATTGCACGCGGGGTGTTTTGTGGAAATACCGCAAGATATTAAAAAGAAGAAAGCGGTGATAAACGTACGATCATTGGGCAATGCATGTTTCGCATGGTCCGTGGTGGCTGCTCTGCATCCAGCCCAAAGAAATGCAGAAAGGAAATCGTCGTATCCTCATTACACGTCGGTGCTAAATCTTACAGACATTGAGTTTCCAATGACGTTGGATCAAATTAAAAAATTTGAAAATCACAACATCTCCATCAACGTCTACAGCATCGAAAAAAGAAACAAGGAATTTGTTATCCTACCAATACGGGTTACTGATCGTAAGATGGACAGACATGTAAATCTGCTGTACATGCATGACGACAACGTGGGACATTTTGCGTGGATCAAGAACCTATCCCGCCTCGTGAGCTCGCAATTGAGCAAAAATACGAACAAAAAATACTTTTGTGATCGGTAAGTACCTATAGTTCTTTTAATAATATATAATATTTTGTGTATAAAAAAATTTATAATATTTGCGTTTATTTTGCAGATGCTTACACTACTTCTACACGAGCGAGAAATTGGAAGCCCACACCGTCCACTGTCAGGAGATGAATGACTGCGCGATCAAGTTACCGAGCGATAACGACAAGTGGTTGGCCTTTAAGAATCACAACAGGAAGGAACGAGTTCCGTTTATCGTATACGCCGACCTGGAATGTACCCTGGAAAAGATGAAAGCGGATCCGGAAACGTCTTGGTACACATATCAGCATCATTGCGTGTTTAGCATAGGGTACTATGTGCGTTGCTCGTACGACGAGTCGTTATCTATGTATCGGTTTCGAGTGCCTAGAGTCCTAGATAATAGAGAAGCGACATTGAAATCGATAAGTGCGATATATCGATAAACCCGCCATTTTGTTTCTCCATATGGAGAAGACCACGGTCAAAGGAGGCTAGCATAAAATGACGCGTAAAGTATAGTTTGGAGTAGTTTGGACGCTCATCCATGTATTGGAATTGGCAAAAAGTAAAACGACGAGACAACCTATAAAGATAAAAAAAAATGTAAGTAAGGAGGATAAGTTGTAAATATTTTTTAAGAATATTCATTATTTTAAATATTTTATTTTTCTTATAGAAAATAATAAATTTATTATTTTGTAGTTACAATGGCAAGAAAATGTGTTGCTTTATCATGCTCAACAACATCAGAGGAAAATAGATTTCAATTATTTAAGTTACCGAAGGATCAGCTACTGAGAAAAATGTGGAGTAATAAAATTGTACAAGGCACTAAGGGCAATGAAAATTATTATACAATGGAAGAAAAGTATCTTTGTGAGGTATGAATTTTTTTGACAGAGTATTAAGTTTTAGTTCACGTTAATCAGCATGGCAGGCTTTGTATTTTAATTTGACTATTATAAGAAACTAAACTTGTCATAATTAATGTAAATGTCCTGTAATGGCATTGAATATGTATGTTCATTAAATGGCTTCGATGGGAGACTATCGTTAAAAACTGAAGGAATTGCTCCGATTTTCAGTTTCCTCTTACCATCTTCTCTAACACGCTCCCAAAAAAACCTGTCAAAATGCTCCTGAAAAAATATGCATGCTATCAGTAAATGACTTCGCTATATATGTATATGTATATATTTGCTACACTGCAGCTTACAGAGCACACAAACAATGGATCCTTAGGCTCCCAAGTAGATCCATTAATATTCCTAATATTGTTAATCCATCTAGCTTTCTGTCCTTCATTTCTAGGAAAACGATGAAACATAAGAGTTTTGTTGTTGTTTTTGTCTCCTACCTTCTGTCCCTTACTTTTGTAAATATTTGTACACGTATGTATACAGCACTTTATCCTGAAGAGGAAAAAAGAATGTTTCTTATAAAAAAACAATAAAAGTTTAATATTCTTTTCAATAGGTAGAATAATTTATATTTAATAAAGATTTATATACGTGAGAGTACTTACGTCATAATTAATAGGAGAATACGCAGGAAAACGACCGGATAAAGCACGTTCCGTTCGAGAAAGCATAGGCCCACGTAGGCCTTCTCAAACCATATGATCCTCACCGGCTCTCGTACCTCGAATTGCGCGTGCTCATGACTACGTAGTACCGGTCTCGAAAGGCACAGCCAAGGCAGCTGCTTGTGCAGCTGCGGCACGATATAGTACAGGAGAAAGCCCAAGCAAATCACGATACTCCACAGTACCGGATTAAGCTCCGGTTGCAGGGCGGTGAACACCGTCGTACGATGAATTCCGAAAGACAGGGTGCCGATCACCGCGCACACGATAAGATCGTTCTTCAGTTTGGCGTTCACTGTCGAGCGTAACTTCTCCGGCAAAGGATCCACCAGCTCAGTAACTGACATTTGCTCGCCCACCTTGATCTTGACGTCTTTCTTCCTGCCGGACGTCTTGCTCTTGGTCTTCTTGTAACTCGCGGCCACATTATCAGGCTGCGACGACGACGTGTTTTCTATGATTTTGGCTTCCTTCTCCTCCGTGTACCAATGTCTCGCGCTGTCTCACCGGTCTCACGTGCAGCAGGAACGTACATTAACACATTAACCTTACTTATTTAACCATAAGCGAAAAACAAAATGGCGCTGGACCACGTGATTTAGTTAGCCAATCAGACCATTCCCTTCAATGTCGCTTCTCTATTATCTAGGACTCTACGGTTACCGAGCGAAACGACGTAGTTTATGCGCACTTTCTCAGGTGGCGCGTCGGAAGATGCGACACACAAAAATTGACGAAAAATGCCGGGATGGCCTCTCTCAGGTTTCTCTCTGGTGTAACAAACAGATAACAGAGAAATGTCGCTTTCACTTTTTCGACACTGGCGGCTAGTGGCGTTAGTATCGCCAGTTTCGATATCGCGCGCGTATTTCGAACGATCTAGAGTAGGTAAATTATTTAAGACTTATCGGTCAGAAGGAAGATTTCTATTTAGTTAAATTAAGTATATATATAATATATATTAATTCTTATGAATCAATCAAGCTTGAATTCGATGTTTAGGTATCCCAGGTTGCCGATGACGGGATCCAGATAGTGCGCTTCATAGTTTTCGGTGTCCAGGTGTAATCGTACGTTAAATGCGATGTCTAGGTGTCCCAGGTTGCCGATGACGATGTCTAGATAATGAGCTCCGTAGTTTTCGGTGTCTACGTGTATTAATACCTTGAATTCGATTTCTAGGTGTCCCAGGTTGCCGATGACGAGGTCCACATAGTGCGCTTCGTAGTTTTCGGTGTCCAGGTGTAATAATACGTTGAATTCGATGTCTACGTGTTCCAGGTTGCCGATGACGAGGTCCACATAGTGCGCTCCGTAGTTTTCAGTGTCTACGTGTATTAATAACTTGAATTCGATGTCCACGTGTCCCAGGTTGCCGATGACGGGATCCAGATAGTGCGCTTCATAGTTTTCGGTGTCCAGGTGTAATCGTACGTTGAATTCGATGTCTAGGTGTCCCAGGTTGCCGATGACGAGGTCCACATAATGCGCTCCGTAGTTTTCGGTGTCTACGTGTATTAATACCTTGAATTCGATGTCCACGTGTCCCAGGTTGCCGATGACGGGATCCAGATAGTGCGCTTCATAGTTTTCGGTGTCCAGGTGTAATCGTACGTTAAATGCGATGTCTAGGTGACCCAGGTGGCCGATGACGATGTCTAGATAGTGAGCTCCGTAGTTTTCGGTGTCCAGGTGTAATAATACGTTGAATGCGATGTCTAGGTGTCCCAGGTTGCCGATGACGATGTCTAGATAATGAGCTCCGTAGTTTTCGGTGTCTACGTGTATTAATACCTTGAATTCGATTTCTAGGTGTCCCAGGTTGCCGATGACGAGGTCCACATAGTGCGCTTCGTGGTTTTCGGTGTCCAGGTGTAATAATACGTTGAATTCGATGTCTACGTGTTCCAGGTTGCCGATGACGAGGTCCACATAGTGCGCTCCGTAGTTTTCGGTGTCTACGTGTATTAATAACTTGAATTCGATGTCCACGTGTCCCAGGTTGCCGATGACAGGATCCAGATAGTGCGCTTCATAGTTTCGGTGTCCAGGTGTAATCGTACGTTGAATGCGATGTCTAGGTGTCCCAGGTTGCCGATGACGGGATCCAGATAGTGCGCTTCATAGTTTTCGGTGTCCAGGTGTAATTGTACGTTGAATTCGATGTCTAGGTGTCCCAGGTTGCCGATGACGAGGTCCACATAGTGCGCTCCGTAGTTTTCGGTGTCTACGTGTATTAATAACTTGAATTCGATGTCCACGTGTCCCAGGTTGCCGATGACAGGATCCAGATAGTGCGCTTCATAGTTTTCGGTGTCCAGGTGTAATCGTACGTTGAATGCGATGTCTAGGTGTCCCAGGTTGCCGATGACGGAATCCAGATAGTGCGCTTCATAGTTTTCGGTGTCCAGGTGTAATCGTACGTTGAATTCGATGTCTAGGTGTCCCAGGTTGCCGATGACGAGGTCCACATAGTGCGCTCCGTAGTTTTCGGTGTCTACGTGTATTAATACCTTGATTTCGATGTCCACGTGTCCCAGGTTGCCGATGACGGGATCCAGATAGTGCGCTTCATAGTTTTCGGTGTCCAGGTGTAATCGTACGTTGAATTCGATGTCTAGGTGTCCCAGGTTGCCGATGACGAGGTCCACATAGTGCGCTCCGTAGTTTTCGGTGTCTACGTGTATTAATACCTTGAATTCGATGTCCACGTGTCCCAGGTTGCCGATGACGGGATCCAGATAGTGCGCTTCATAGTTTTCGGTGTCCAGGTGTAATCGTACGTTGAATGCGATGTCTAGGTGGCCCAGGTTGCCGATGACGATGTCTAGATAGTGAGCTCTGTAGTTTTCGGTGTCCAGGTGTAATAATACGTTGAATGCGATATCTAGGTGTCCCAGATTGCCGATGACAATGTCTAGATAGTGAGCTCCGTAGTTTTCGGTGTCTACGTGTATTAATACCTTGAATTCAATGTCCACGTGTCCCAGGTTGCCGATGACGGAATCCACATAGTGCGCTCCGTAGTTTTCGGTGTCTACGTGTATTAATACCTTGAAATTGATGTCTAGGTGTTCCAGGTTGCTGATGACGAGGTCCAGATAACGCGCTCCGTAGTTTTTGGTGTCTAGGTGTAATAATACCTCGAATTCGATGTCTACGTGTTTCAGGTTGCCGATGACGAGGTCCACATAGTGCGCTTCGTAGTTTTTGGTGACTAGGTGTATTAATAACTTTAAATCCGAATGTATCCGAAACACGTAGATATTGAATTTGAGGTATTAATACACGTAGACACCGAAAACTACGAAGCGCACTATGTGGATCTCGTCATCGGCAACGTGGGACATCTAGACATCGAATTCAACGTATTATTACACCTGGACACCGAAAACTATGGAGCGCACTATTTGTAACCCGTTATCGTCAACCTGGGATACCTAGGGCGGAATTCATAGACGTTGCTCAAGTCTTGTCTTAAGCATGATCTTGGCCAAGACGGTCTTAAGATCGAAAACCGTCTAAAGACGGCTTTACATGCATAGATAAATCTTGAGAACACAAGTTTTAGCTTAAGATCGTCTTGACGAAGTCTGTGCTTAAGAATATGGCTTCGGCAATGTTCGGGAATCCAAGCTTTTTGACCAATCATGATAAAGATTTACAAGAATTTACCGGGGATTGCGTCTATTCTCGCCGTCGTGGCCGGTGCGGCCGTCATCATCGCGTCGTGTACCGCGACGATTAACCTTAAAGAGAGCGACGGGTGCAGTGGTGGTGTTTTCCCTCCGAGGAGGTACGGCGAGCATCATCGCGTCGTGTACCGCGACAATTAACCTTAAAGAGAGCGACGGGTGCAGTGGTGGTGTTTTCCCTCCGAGGAGGAGGTACGACGAGCATCATCGCGACATAAACGATAATTGTCAACGGATTGATTGTCGCGTTGAAATATAACGATCCTTATCGTTATCGCAGTGCAACGACGGCCAAGTGCTCAAACACGCCGTGACCATCAATCTGTGGCCCAACGATGAAATGACGATTACTCCGGTAAGGCCTCCCGTCTCGCCTAAGGTCATCCTTATCATTTGACACGTATTGGTACTCTGATAATAATAAACTCTGATAAAATTTGACTTAACCGAGATAATCTCGGTGATACTTTAGTTGACAATGTGTAACGATAGCAAATTAACCACTTGTAACAATAGCTTTCGCTATTGAAGAGAATTGCATGATGGTGTGATAGCTTATTTGTTTTTGCAATATGTCAACGTTATCAGTTTTCTATAAAAACCATTTTCCAGTATTAGGTGGCACCATGTTATATGAAACCCACTGGATGCGCACGATGGCGAGCTCTTAAATTGGGAAGCAGCGTGCCAATAAAGCCAGGCGACGTTTGCTCTCTGCTGCCCGACAAATGTTGGTTCAAGATCATCTCGGTGCCGGACACGATGCAGGAAGGTGATCAGGACATTGAAGAGAAAGGTAGCGATTATTGTTGACATCCGAAGAGAGGGAATTTTACGTGAAGAATTTTCTTACTAAAGGGTTTCCTACATTTCAGATTGATCAGGAAGATCCAAATAATGAAGCGGACATTAAGAAGGCCTGCTTATTGTCCAGCATGGAAGCTGCAGGGTCTCCTGGTGAAAGTTTGAACGGCATTCCTTGTGATAAGGATCCACCGAACGAGCTTAAGGATTGCCCTGTTAGAGGATCAAATAGGATTGCGGCGCGCACTTCATCCGCGGAGGAATCTGTTGACGAGTCTGATTACGAGCCGTCCGTGTATACCGAAAGTTCCGACGACTGGGACGACAGGAGTGAGCTGGAGGATGATGGTACTACCGGCTAATGATGGAAATCATCGATTTTCCTACGCTATCGTGGATTTTACAAATTTCGAGAGCGTCCAAATTATAGATACGTCCGCAATACAGATATATTTTGTTATGAAATATTTATTTTTGTACATGGTCTTGAAATATTGTATTTGTATATCCATTTTACTTGAAGAGATATATAAAAACGTTAATAATATATCACAACCGACGTTGCTCTTTTACATGTCGGAAAGTACGAATTATATTAATCTGATGCGTATTGAAAATATAAAACACTTATTCTAAACGTTTAAAATGTCCAAGGTTAAGATAATTGTATATTATAGAATTTTTTATGTAATTTTCGTGAAATTAACAGTTTCAAATAATCGAATAATCGGCACTAGAAAACTAAGTTTCTTTAACATTTAAATTTCCGATGTTATGGTCAGCTCAAATGCTGCTTTTATCCGGCATCAGGATGATAAGTCCACAATAATTAATGAATATTAAAGTAATCCGCGCTCTCGTATATATTAAAACGCTTGATATCCCTCATCGTCCTCGGTGGCGTATTCCTCAGCCGCTGCAATGACCATATCGGCCAACATGTGCTTCGGTATCTCGGATCCCCGCACTTTGATAGTGTAACACGCATTCTCCATTTTGGTCAGACTGTGCTTGAGCGTGATGATTTTCTTGTTCATCTCATTGTTATGCACTACGCTGGTGTAGCCTAAGAAGGCTATGTATATCTTTCTGACAAAATTACACGTTTGATAACAACATGGACACGTCGCCTATCGCCAGATTATTGATACACTTTCGCATCAGCTCTCTATGATAAAGCCGATCATAGAAACACAGATATCTTCCACTCTTTGGGCTGAAGGAGCTGAAATGTAGCAAAAGAAGCAAGAATGATTACTTTTTTTATTCCAATACGCTATACGTGAAAGTTGTCATTTCTTTGCGCATGCTGGGCTTTACCTTCAGCTGGATCTGCTGTATACCTCTTCTCTCTCCTTTCCAGAGTGAATATTAAGTTCGATTGAATAGTTATCTCTTCACCAAGTTGACCTTCATATCCATCAGATACACTTATAAGAGATATGTCATTATTCTCGGAATCAACATCTCTGCAACGACGACCGAAGGCGTTATAACCGTGACAATTTACCTGTTAATAGAAAAGATACACGTTACATTTTTATTTTAAAAATATTAATATTTTTATTGTTGAAATTTGCATTTTGGCTCATACGTATAAAATAATTGCAAAAGCGAGTACTCACAGGTTGACAGCGTTCAAACCACACACGTTGCACTGGAATCTTATATTGTTGCTGCTGGAAAACTTGAACGCGTTAAAGCTAGCCATTAACGATTGAGCCTTGGGATTTTCTGCTTCCGCCGCTATCACCAGAGCCAGACCACAGCTGACTTCTCCGCCCCTCGCGCCAATTTTGATACTTCCCGACGAAACCGTTGCCACTTCTGGAGTTCCCTGATGGAGTCGCGGTCGTCGGAACTTCCTGGCTTGCGACGCTTCGGCCTGTCCGCTGTCCCTCTCTCTCGCTCTCTCGCTCTCCCCTTTCGCACTCGCTCCCTCTGCTTTTCCTCGTCACACTTCCTCGCCTCGAATAGGTATCGGCGACTCGAGTTTACTCGTCGTACCTCCTCGGAGGTAAAACACCACCACTGCACCCGTCGCTCTCTTTAAGGTTAATCGTCGCGGTACACGACGCAATGATGACGGCCACCGGCCACGACGGCGAGAATGACGCAATCCCCAGCAATCCCGACACTGGAATATCACCACTCGCACGGAAACATCACCCGGGTGACCCGGGTACACACGGGTCTACTCCCTTCTTCAAACTCGCTGAGAAAAGAGAAGGGAGTATACTAGTGTGCACTCGGATGACGTTTCCGAACGCAGCCAATGTAGAACATAACCTCACAAAACCGTCTTAAGTCGACTATTTGCTCGACTTGACCAAGACCGGCTCAAGACAAATCTTAAGTAAGAACTGTGCATTGAATCGGTCTTAAGATTTATCTATGCAACGTTATTTGCTTACTTAAGACCGAGCTCAAGATTAAACTTGAAAGTCGGTCTTAAGCAAGAACTATGAATTGATCGTAGTCTTGAGAACGAGCTTAAGACCGTCTTGACTTTCAAGTTTGGTCTATGAATTCCGCCCCTAGACATCTTCTTCTTCTTCTTCTTCTTTAATTTCTTTGGCTCCTGCCTCTAAACCGAGGACAATACGGCCAGCATTTGCCACTGTTTGAGTGCTTTTCACTGTTTGATTACTTTACGGTTGAGTAGCGAAGTCTAAAAGGCACAATTGCAAGCAGACAGTATCAGTCGCAATACTTAAAAATATTTTATCGTTCGGGCGGAACACGTCCGAACACGTTTAAAACGTGTCGTCCGTGCCCCTAGACATCGAATTCAAGCTTAATTCATAAAAATCGACTTAAAAATTCCCTAGCGGCAGAACTAAAATTATGTCATGACATAATAAAAATTCGTTGAATTAAAATTATGTCTAGACATAAAAACTGGACAAATTAAAATTATGTCTAGACATAATAAAAATTGGATGAATTAAAATTATGTCTTAACATAATAAAAATTGGATGAATTAAAATTATGTCTGACATAAAAAGAATTCCGCATTTTTATTATGTGTATACACATAATTTGTTTTCGAATGAACGTAAAACGTATTTGTTACAATATCTATCCATTATTGAAAATCGATATGCGCGACAAAAGCTCTTGTATATCATTAATTATGTTATTATTCATTATATATATTTCTATCCATATATTTTCAGTATTATTATTGTTACATTAGAAAAATTATTAGCATTTAGGATACGAATCTTTTTCCGTTAGTTTGTAAGTTTCATGATTAAAAAGATCATGTCGTATTATTAACATATACCTAAGATTTATAGAATCGTTATTAATTTTATTATATATCTCAATTGCGCGAATCTTAAATATGTTTTGTAAAAATTATGCATAATATTTCTATGCAAGGATATTTGTTTAATTATTTCTTTCTATTGCATTTAAGTATAGAAAAATATACAATTTTTATGTGTTTGCACTTTATATTTAATGAGCAGGCAATTAAATATATATAATTCAATTTGCACTACGTTTACATGACACCGTTAATCGGGTTTTATAACATCGGTAGTTTTCAGGAAGACCAATCGTAATCATTCTTCAGAAGAATGGAATAGTTGTGATTGACTGGCCTAAGAACTACCGATGTTATAAAACCCGATCAACAGTGCCATGTAAACGTAGTCATAGTCTCTTTATAGACTGACATAGTTATATACTTTTAAATCTTTTTCTTTTCTAAAATTCAATCAATTGAATAGCAAAAACTACGTTATCATATTATATATTTTTGGTACGTATAGTGTGCAAATTTATTTTGAAATAAAGATTATATATTTTCTACTGAATTATTTACACACACGTGCGGTTTCAGAGAATCCAACATTTTTCGCCAACTCAAATATGTTTCTACTCAACTGTCAAAATATGAAAGATAATTTTATCTAGTTGTGACATTCGCTTGAATTCCCGAAATAATTTTCAAGGATGTGAGTACGAATATATATATCGTATTATTTAATATTTATAATTAATAGAAAATTATAAACGATGCGTTATGTATGAGAAATTTGACAGAATTGCTTTTATCAAATAGAATTAATTTGCGATTAGTTGAAGGAAATAAAAGAATAAACAAATCAGGTAAGTTTCAGACACGTGTTACAGGTGTCCATCTGTAATTATCAAAAACATCGATACCTCTGTAGATATCGGTACATATACAATTGCGAACAACATTCAGTAAGACACGCGAATAAAAATGAATAAAAAATTTTACAGTTAACGACTTATTAACATTAATCATGCTATATTGCGATTATGTTTTATGTTGAAATAAAAAAATATATACAAGGTGTACAACTAAAAGGGTTACAGATTATTATTTTTAAAAAACTAAGCAAAATATTAAATTGTTGTTTTCTTTAGAAATAATAGTCCGTAACACTTTCAGCTTCATACCTTGTATATACTGTTTATAAGATTATAAGATATATTGTTTATAAGATTAAGATGCGTAACACACTACAAAAAGGCGTGATATCCGTACAAAAATACCCTGTTATGTTGTTACCTCGAAAAAAACAAAGTGGTAGTATTATACCTCCAAATAGCTTTACCCTGTACATACTGTTTATAAAATGCGTAATACTACAAAAAGGCGCTGTAATTTAAAAAGATATCATTTCTTTTTTGTAATTGTAATAGATCACTTGAAGCGCGACTCTTCTTTTTGATAAGGTCACATAATTTTGTGATGTGTATCACTTGGGTTATAATTTTTCGGAAATAAAGATACTACTGCTTAGATTTTTTCGAGATTTTTCGAGATATAAAGATTATGTCTACCACTTGTTACTTATATTTTTTCGAGGTCGATATTTATTTCAGTATTTAAAACATCTTCAGACATCTTTTTAGACTCATTTTCTTTCTGAATATTAATTTGCGTTTTTTCTGTTTCTTCTGTCCAAGGAAATATACTTGGAATTGCACCTTTATGTAAACGTGGAACTTTGAATTGTGCAGACTAAAGAAACAAAATTATAAGAAATGCAATAATAGTAATATAAAGTTAAATTCCTAAGTAAAACATAGTTAAGTGATTAATAATTACGTGACAACTAACATTACTTACCACACCGAGAATATGTCCTTTATCATCATAAATAGTACGGTTCCATAATATGTTTGTATGTAGAAAATGTTTTTCACAAACTGGTTGTTTAACTTTTACAATAAAGTCTTTTCGTCTTAAAGCTGACTGCCATAGTTTTATCATATTTTCATCTTTTGGAACATAGAAGAAATGCACCTTTTCTTTATTAAAATCGTACCCAGAGGTACATCCTGGAGCTATACACCGTGGCATTGTAGAAAATCACACTATTTACTTCACTTTTTACGCACTTCAATTCACATTCAACACTCAAGAAAGTTCAAAAACCGATTAACCTCTTTACCATAAAATGTAAACAGGCATGAATGTCATCAGGTAGCGCCGCGTAGTGGCCAAGTGGACATTACGTAGCCATGCGTAAAGAATTTCAAGAGTGGTGTCAGAGGTCTTATTCCGCGTGCTACTATATATAGTCCTGTCAAATTAGATCAAAATATAGCAAATAGAAAAAATAACTGGAAAAAAGCTATAAATTGGTGGAGACCTTTATTTTAGCATACTATTGAACATACTGAAAGTCCGGATCTCTATCTGCAGGGCTCGATCCGCCATCTTAAAAAAAGGTGCTCCAATTCAGTTTTTCCCTCTTATTTCGGTAATCGTTGATCCTATCATAATGAAGGTTATTATAAAAAACGAAGCTTATTAAATTCTCTATAAAAAAGGTTCAATACATTTTTTTCATACCTTTAATAGTTTTTCTGTAATACACTGTTGAATATATGGATATTTGTATTTTGTCTCACGCTCATAAAAATCAGACTCTCGGTGTAGAATTTGTAAGAAAAAATATAAATAGACAAAAAATATCAATGTGTGCATGATATTTTTCGTACATATAGCCACTTTTACCATTTAAAATTGTTGTACACGGCTAGTACTGGGGATAGCGTCGTCTAACAAGATTCTTCTGAGCCGTTTCCTGAGGTTGTGAATCTGCAGGGCTATGATCATCATCTCGCTCTTCAACATCAATTACGAAGAAATTGTTCTCGTCAAGCTTCGAATGCTTGACAGCTGAAACTTTCAATAATTGTACCTTATTATATGATGCGCTGAAGCCCAAGCTAGATAGTAACGTCACTAGATTTTTAGAGTCATATTTCCGGTACAAAAAAGCAGCAACGCTGATTAAAAGTGTTGACAAGAAAGATCTCGCCAACATAATAGCGTGCGCTATTGAAATGCATTTTTGTTCGAGCTGCTGCGATGGGCATTTTCTTTCTTTAACTATAACGTTTTCCAGAAAAATATTGAGGGATTTCGGTATGTAGTCTTTTACATCTGTCAAAAAATTATCACTCGAAGGATATGCAGACGTGTCGTTGATTTGTGAGCGAATTATATCTTCCCGAATTATGGCTGCAGCTGTAGTGAGTACTCGAAGGCGTTCATCGATTTTCTTCCGTTCTTAAGAAAACTAAAAGAAAAATACGGTGGCGAGATTGTTATAGCGACAAATAAGAAGATTACTATGTTTCCAAAAAAAGGATATACAATTTTAATTGTCGAGTTATTGGTATGAACGAAAGAAAGTCGATGGACGGGAAGAACTTTCGAGTAGTCACTGCAGCTACAGCCATAATTCGGGAAGATATATTTAGAGGGCCTCTAGATACGAGGGGCGCAATAGTTGATCTAAGTGCTGATTGGCTCGCGTGAATTGCATGCTTTATTCTTTTCATGAGCACATACTTGCATAACGTCAGCCCATAAAAAGATGACAGTATGACAGGCATAACCGCAAGTTTACGAGAAAAATATATTTTTTGCTATATAAATTGAAAACAATACGACAAAAAAAATTGAGGAAAAAGGAAGAGTTAAATTTTTGTTTATTGTATTAGATTTTGTCTAACATGATTTGAACTTGTTTAATATCTATTTATGCATTTTTAAAAATATTTTTAAATAATATGATTATTTTATATTAATAGGGACATAGAAAGTCTGAACAAAAAATCAAGAATACCACGAACAAATTAAATGGTCAAGCAGTGAATTATAAATCATCTGATTTATTGTTAGAAAGTAATCTTCTGAAAAGGACCTCTAATCTTACATTCCGTAATCTAAATTTATTCTCTAATTTTAACATTTCCGTAATCTATTTCTATTCTCCTTGCCTATTAGTAATTCCTACTATTCCTGATCATGGCATTGTGTTGTGCATTAAACTGCTCAAATAGATCAGACAGTTATGTTATGAAAAGGTTTCCTTCTAACACTGAAACTCAAAAATTATGGATTTCGAACATCAATAGGTCAAACTACAAATTTTCTATTAATTCCTATCTCTGTCAAGTAAACTATCTCCTTTGCTTTTACTAAATAAATAAATATTTTAAATAAATATAAGTAAATAAATAAATAGTAAAACAACAACTAATATAATATATAAAAAACTAATATATAAAATATATAATATATATAATATATAATATAAAATATATAATATATATATATAACATATATAAACACAAAGTAACAATAATATAACTGTTTTGTTATAATTTCTTACTCAACAATATAACTGTTATGTACAAGGCATGTTATATTACAGTTATATTATTGAGTGGAAAATTATAATATAACAATTATATTATTGTTACTTTGTGTTTACTGGGTATTGATCGCCATGTTGCATGCTTTATTCTTTTGTGCAGCAATTTCAAGTCAATCAGTTTGCGCCCCTCGTATCTAGAGGCCCTCTAAATATATTCGCTCATAAATTAACGACACGTCTGCATATCCTTCAAGCGATGATTTTTTGACAGATGTAAAAGATTACATACCGACTTTCCTCAATATTTTTCTGGAAAACGTTATAGCTAAAAGAAGGAAATCCCCATTGCAGCAGCTCAAACAAAAATGCATTTCAATAGCGCACGTTATTAAGTTGGCGACTAGGCCAAGATCTTTCTTGCCAACACTTCTAAGCAGCGTTGCTGCTTTTTTATACTGGAAATTTGGCTCTAAAAATCTAGTGACGTTACTATCTAGCTTGGGCTTTAAGGACGTTCTCTCGTCCTTATACTAAAGAAAATCGATTTTCTTAGGATTTTCTTGAAACTGTGAATATACGTTAATTTAGGTGTGTTTTATGCGTGGTATAAATTTCAGTACCTTTTCCGGTTTAAAAAATAAAGATACTGAGCCTCAAAGTTAAAAAAAAATTTTTAATTTAATTTTTTTTAGTTTTGGCATTTTTTCCTTACAGAACTCGACGAGAGGAGCAACTTTGGTCCTCTTGGCCAACCTCGTATCTCTTACCGTTTGGTCTGGAAAACTTTTCATTAGTAAATGTTGAAACTTTGAGGCTCATAGTATCTTTATTTTTTATACCGGAAGAGGTACTAAAATTTATACCACGCATAAAGCACACTTAAATTAACTTATATTCACAGTTTCAAGAAAATCCTAAGAAAATCGATTTTCTCTAGTATAAGGACGAGAGAACGTCCTTAACGCATCATATAATGAGGTACAATTATTGGAAGCTTCAGCATTGGAAACTTGACAAGAACGATTTCTTCGTAATCGATGTTGAAGATCGAGATGATGATCATAGCCCTGCAAATTCCCAACCTCAGGAAACGGCTCAGAAGAATCTTGTTAAACGATGCTACCCCCAGTACTAGCCGTGTACAACAATTTTAAATGGTAAGAGTGGCTAAATTTTCATATGTAAGAGAAATATCATGCACACATTGATATTTTTTGTCTATTTACATTGTTTTCTTAACTATGGACAAGTCTTGGGGCATCAAAGCTAGTGTAGCATTATGGCTATACAGGGCGGTGCTGTTACCGAGGCTGCTCTACGCGTCTGTGATCTGGTGGCCTAGGGCGGGAAAAGTGGAGGCAAAGAACCTGCTGAAAAGCCTACAAGGGAGTTACTTAAGGGCTGCAGTAGGGGCTATGAAGACTACACCCACGGAGGCGCTAGAAATTGCACTCTGTATATCTCCACTGGACCTCGCCGTGGAACATGCAGCCAGGAACACAGCAGCATACAGACTAAAGTGTCAGGGAGAATGGAGGAATACAGGTCTGGGACACACAAGGCTCGGCCTACTTCAGAAAAACCCTTTCACTCTAAAACAGGATAGAATTGTAAGGAAATACCACTTGGTAAAAAGTTTTACGATACGAATACCAACCAGAAAAGAATGGACGGACTCGAAGGGAGTCAGGGATCCCAATGTGGATCTATATAGTTCACCGACGGGTCGGGCATTAACAACTGCTTTGGAGCAGGATTTTATGGGCCGAAGGATAACCACAGGGAGAGTATTCCTGTGGGAAGCCACTCAACAGTATTTACTGCTGAAATACTGGCTATCCTGAGGTGCACGGAACATCTCCTTAATAACAACACGAGGGGAAGGAAGATAAATATCTGCTCAGAAAGCAGGGCAGCCATACTAGCGCTAGCAAAAGCAACCACCGAATCAGCATTGGTTTGGGACTGCATGCTGGCGCTAGAGAGACTAGGTAGACTAAATAAAGTCACTTTGGTATGGGTACCTAGGCATCAAGGAATACCCGGAAATGAAACCGCAGACTCACTGGCTAAGAGGGGAGCAAGCGAAGCACCATCTGACCAGGTAGCGGGAATACCTTTCGCAGTAGGAAAAGAAATCATCAAAAGCTGCCTGAAAGGGGAACACTTGTCCAGGTGGGAAAAATTAGAAACCTGCCGCCAAGCCAAGATTTTGATGAAAAACAGCAGACCAGGAAGAACTAAAGAATTACTGGAACTGACTAAACAAAAATTGAGAATGGCGGTGGGGCTGCTTACTGGTCACTCCGCCTTACTCAGAGCCCATCTATTCAATCTCAGACTCGCGGAACGAAAAGAGTGCCGCCTATGTGGGGACGAGAAAGAAGACAACGTGCACATACTGTGCCATTGTCCGGCACTTGTGTGCAAAAGATATAAAACTTGGGGACAAACGTACCTAAGTCCCCAGGATCTGGTAAGTGCTAGGGTTATAGACTTAATAAACCTGGTACAAGGCACAAGACTAATCTAAGAGCCCTAGCAGGAAAAAGAGTGCAAGCGACACGTCATCGAGCCTACCTTAACAAAGCTGGAGGAATTCCACGAACGTGATAGCGGATGGGCGTTGTCGCGTATACTCGATTTAACGGTAAATGTGAACAAATATAATCCATTGCACGCGGGGTGTTTTGTGGAAATACCGCGAGAAATTAAAAAAAAGAAAGCGGTGATAAACGTGCAATCAAAAGACAATGCATTGTTTCGCATGGTCAGTGGTGGCTGCTCTGTATCCAGTTGAGGAACACACATATCGGGAATCGTCGTATCTACATTACACGTCGGTGCTAAATCTTACGGACATTGAGTTTCCAATGACGTTGAATCAAATTAAACGGTTTGAAAATTACAACAACATCTCCATCAACGTCTAAAATCATCGAAAAAAAAACAAGGAACTTGCAATTGCCATTACGGATTACAGATCGTAAGATGGGCAGGCATGTAAATCTGCTGTACGTGCATGACGACAACGTGGAACATTCTGCGTGGATCAAGAACCTATCCCGCCTCGTGAGCTCGCAATTGAGCAAAAATAGGAACAAAAAATACTTTTGTGATCGGTAAGTACCTATAGTTCTTTTAATAATATATAGAATATTTTGTGTATAAAAAAAATTTATAATATTTGTGTTTATTTTTTTGCAAATGCTTGCACTACTTCAGCTCCAACGAGAAATTGAAAGCCCACACCGTCGACTGTCAGGAGATGAATGACTGCGCGATCAAGTTACCGAGCGATAACGACAAGTGGTTGGCCTTTAAAAATCACAGCAGGAAGGAACGAGTTCCGTTTATCGCATACGCCGACCTGGAATGTACATACCCTGGAAAAGATGGAAGCGGATCCGGAAACGTCTAGGTACACATATCAACATCATCGCGTGTTTAGCATAGGGTACTACGTGCGTTGCTCGTACGACGAGTCGTTATCTATGTATCGGTTTCGTCGCGATAAGGATTGCATCGCGTGGTTTGCCGAGGAGCTAAGACGTTTAGCTCACGACGTAAAAACTATCTTGTCCACTAATGTACCCATGGCAGATTTCACGCGAGACGAGTGGGAAAAGTTTAACAGCGCGACGCACTGTCACGTGTGCGAAAAACCGTTTGAGCCAGACGACGTGCGAGTACGCGACCATTGTCACCTGACCGGCCGATACAGAGGTCCGGCGCATTCTAATTGTAACTTAAATTATAAAGATTCGTATTGTATTCCCATAGTTTTTCATAATTTATCGGGCTATGACGCACATTTTATTATAACTGAAATAGTAACATCGTACGAAGGACATGTAGACTTACTCCCAATTACAAAAGAAAAATATATTTCGTTTACGAAAAACGTTCAAAGCACCGAAGATAAAGATAAGAAAACTTGCGTCAAATTGCGATTTATCGATTCATACAAGTTTCTCACCGCTAGTCTCGACAAATTGGCATCTTATCTCAGCAAGGATAAACTGCGAATATTGCAACGCGAATTTTGTAAAATATCCGCAGAAAATTTTGATTTGCTGACACGAAAAGGTGTATTTCCCTATGAGTACATTGACTGCGTCGAAAAATTGGAGGACTTGTGTTTACCACCGCGCGACTCGTTTTACAGTTCATTGACAGGTGACACCGTATCCGAGAGCGATTACGCGCACGCCGTCGACGTCTGGCAGCGGTTCTCCATTCAAACGCTCGGTGATTACAGCGATTTATATCTCAAGACCGATGTCTTGCTGTTGGCCGATATCTTTGCAAATTTTCGCGATAGTTGCGTCGCGAGTTATGGACTCGATCCCGCGTATTATTATACGGAAAATTATACAGGAGATACCCCCCTTATTTTGACCCCAACTATCGATTAAGCCTACTTAGAACTTGATCCGTTCACTCGTTATCGAGATCTCAACATCTCGGGTACTCGCAACCCGTCGCGTCGCGTAAAAGAGTCACGGTGCGGTCTCGCTCCGCGTGTACTTGGCGCGAGACACTACCGTGTCTCTTGACTCTACCGGGTTTTACGTGGGATGCTAATTTGTCGAGACTAGCGGTGAGAAACTTGTATGAATCGATAAATCGCAATTTGACGCAAGTTTTCTTATCTTTATCTTCGGTGCTTTGAACGTTTTTCGTAAACGAAATATATTTTTCTTTTGTAATTGGGAGTAAGTCTACATGTCCTTCGTACGCTGTTACTATTTCAGTTATAATAAAATGTGCGTCATAGCCCGATAAATTATGAAAAACTATGGGAATACAATGCGAATCTTTATAATTTAAGTTACAATTAGAATGCGCCGGACCTCTGTATCGGCCGGTCAGGTGACAATGGTCGCGTACTCGCACGTCGTCTGGCTCAAACGGTTTTTCGCACACGTGACAATGCGTCGCGCTGTTAAACTTTTCCCACTCGTCTCGCGTGAAATCTGCCATGGGTATATTAGTGGACAAGATAGTTTTTACGTCGTGAGCTAAACGTCTTAGCTCCTCGGCAAACCACGCGATGCAATCCTTATCGCGACGAAACCGATACATAGATAACGACTCGTCGTACGAGCAACGCACGTAGTACCCTATGCTAAACACGCGATGATGTTGATATGTGTACCTAGACGTTTCCGGATCCGCTTCCATCTTTTCCAGGGTACATTCCAGGTCGGCGTATACGATAAACGGAACTCGTTCCTTCCTGCTGTGATTTTTAAAGGCCAACCACTTGTCGTTATCGCTCGGTAACTTGATCGCGCAGTCATTCATCTCTTGACAGTCGACGGTGTGGGCTTCCAATTTCTCGTTGGAGCTGAAGTAGTGCAAGCATCTGCAAAAAAATAAACACAAATATTATAAATTTTTTTTATACACAAAATATTCTATATATTATTAAAAGAACTATAGGTACTTACCGATCACAAAAGTATTTTTTGTTCCTATTTTTGCTCAATTGCGAGCTCACGAGGCGGGATACGTTCTTGATCCACGCAGAATGTTCCACGTTGTCGTCATGCACGTACAGCAGATTTACATGCCTGCCCATCTTACGATCTGTAATCCGTAATGGCAAGATTGCAAGTTCCTTGTTTTTTTTTCGATGATTTTAGACGTTGATGGAGATGTTGTTGTAATTTTCAAACCGTTTAATTTGATTCAACGTCATTGGAAACTCAATGTCCGTAAGATTTAGCACCGACGTGTAATGTGAATACGACGATTCCCGATATGTGTGTTCCTCAACTGGATACAGAGCAGCCACCACTGACCATGCGAAACATGCATTGTCTCTTGATTGCACGTTTATCACCGCTTTCTTTTTTTTAATTTCTCGCGGTATTTCCACAAAACACCCCGCGTGCAATGGATTATATTTGTTCACATTTACCGTTAAATTGAGTATACGCGACAACGCCCATCCGCTATCACGTTCGTGGAATTCCTCCAGCTTTGTTAAGGTAGGCTCGATGACGTGTCGCTTGTACCACTCGTGCAGATCGGACTCACGAAAGACTTCATAGTTTCTCGTTGCGATATTTTTATTCGCGCGTTTGTCACTCGCAACAAATTCACCATTAAACACTGTGTTAATTTTTACATTGTCATGTAGTTGCATGACGTTCCGCACACGATCGAGTACAATTTCTTTCGCATTTTTGAGAAATTGATGAGGTTCGATGTATTTGGAATTTATTACCGCACCGGTCAGTATACGACTTTCGAAAGCCGTATCTATCTCGCGCCATCTGAGTCCTGTCTCACTCGCACTGTATCCAGCACCCACATCATGAAGTAGTATAAGGAGACATGACTCCGTAGTCACGAAGTGGTCACGAAAAATGTTCCGTATAGAGGAATGTTCGCTGAACGGAATAGCTTGCAACATTTCGTCGCCATCTTGAAATTGTGACAGCTGTTGAGACACGAAAAGGTTAGAAACACATGATCACACGTGTATACGGTAATAAATGTAAAATATATCAGAAATGTGTGTTTCATAAGTAAATATAATATTTTATAAACGTTGAAAAATATTTTTCATTGGGCCTATACTACAATAAGTAATAATACGCGTAAGTATATAAAATTATAAATAAGCAAAAATAAAGGTTAAAATTAAAATGAAATATATAATTTAAATACGTTTACCTTAATTAAAATTAATATAATTAAATATATTTCAGAAAGACGAATCCCGGATAAAAGTAGAGAAACATAAGGAACGTAAGAATAAAACACAATGGAACATAAGAATGATGGACATATATATTTTAAATATTTGCAAGATAATTTGGAGTTGATAACTCTTCCGTCTACGGAGTGGAGTTATTCAAGAGGAAATGAAAAGTTTTTTGGTTTCCAAAAAGTAGAAAGTGATTATAGTGTAAAAAAAAGAATTGCTTTTTTATCAAATGGACAGGTTAATATTTATATAAATGATGAAATTCATTCTCTTTCAAAATTTATTGTAATTGTAAATATTGAAGAATTAAATGAATTGTTACAAATTGTTGATAAATTATAAGAAAAAGGAAACAATCGTGAAATTGAGATAGCTTAAATTAAGATAGCTTATGTAAATTTATTTGTAATATGTAATATTTATTTCGATAGTTCAATTCATATTAGATACTGAAATTGTTATAATTGTACGATACAAAGAGTATCATATCAGGTATTATGTTATTTTAATGTAAATTATGTATACATATTTACATGTATGTATATAATTATGTATATATATATACACATATAATTTTTATAAAGGAATTGGAAATTAAATAAATGTTAAACAAATTGTATTATAAAATAATTGTATTATAAAATAAAATTGTGTGCTTTAGTTTATAAAATATACATTTTTAACTTGGTATATTTGTTCCAATTTTACGCCTTTTTCCATAATTCATTTGTATCACAGTTTCAATTGCATTTGTTTCTTTAATTTGAAAATCCACATTTGAAACATTTGGACCATTTGAATGAACCAATTTTGAACATTTTCTTTTTTCTTTTGTTTTTTCTTTTTCAGTATTATCATTTTTATTCGCCTGCTTGACCAGAAAGAACATTCGTGTTATTAAATAAAAACAGATAATGTTTTTAGTAAATTCGTAATTATGTTTTTCACAGCCCAGAAAAGTTATAGGATTTGTTTCTTCGTCAATCAATTCCATTATTTCAAATAATGTGTTAATATTAATTTCTCCACATTTTGTTCCTTCTATTACTCCTTTTTCCAGACTTGAAAGCAAATCAAACAAAGCTCTTGAAGGATTTACCAAATATCCTTTCGTTTTTATTTCAATTAGTTTATGTCTCTCTGGTATTTCATCATTTGGCTGTAAAACTAATGTCTTTAAACATTCTTCGCAAATAAAATTTTTATTGTTTATATCTTTACAAAATCTATTTCCTTTTCTTGCTACATATCCAGCAACATATGTCAGAACGTAATCTGAAGTGGTACATATATGCGAATCGTGATCATTAAGAATTGATGGGACATATGCTAAGATTTCAGTATTTCTTCCTCTGTCCAGTATAGTATCTATCTGAGCCGTCCATTGCTCTTCTCTTTCTTTATTATCACTTATCTTTAATATTTAAAAGAACGTTCATTAATTCTCCAGTAGACACATTACAACCTTTTGGAGGTTTTATTAAGGAATACGTTGATATCAACCTATACATTTGTATGAATAATTGAGAGTTAGGATGATCGTTGGAACCACAACAACGCATCATCCCAAAAAATCTCTGCAAAAACAATTATAAAAATTATTACAAGTTTTATTGATATTTAAACAAGAAATAAATATTTCTTTAAAATTAAAAATAAATATACCTCTAAATTATCTTGATTTAATCTTGCTGTCATCAAATATTTAAATCCACATTTATCAATTAAAAAAGAACAAATCTCAAGAGTAGCTTTCAGAGAAATTTTTAAACCGTAACAAGTTTGCTGAGTTATAAAACTATAATTCATTTTTTTAGCTTCTTTTTCCCATTGAATCAAAAAATTTAAAAAATTCTCGATATTCTGAGAAATTTAAATATGTACATACATAATTATACAAAAGAACGTAAATTAATAAAATTTAAATCAATTAAAATTATACAGAATTTAACATTAAATGTCACAATCACTGCATTATACGGTTATTTTCTAATGTTAATATATAATACCTTATACATTTCGTTATCTGGTCGTAACGAATTTTTAAAAGTGCGACTATTCATGGCAGTGATTAACGCATTCACTCTTTTGCAGAACTTAATTGATCCATCAGCATCATTTAAATCATGATGAATATTTGCTTCTTTAAATAGTTGCATGGTAGGTGCCACATTGAAAAACTATTTGCATGAATAAAATTGCTTAAGCACATTTGATCTTAATATACATATATATATATATATATATATATATATATATATATATATATATATATATATGTTTATAAAGGGGTACTTATGAGGTCCGAGTGTACATATGTGAAATCAAGCATACAAAGATCTACATTTCAATTTAATGGTATACAATACTATTGAAATCACTATGTATATCGTAGAAAGGAAAATATTATGGATTTTTGGTTATTTATATGAATCGGTCAATATCGGGACCACCGTGACCGTGACATTCGTTATTTATAGATCGATACATATTGGGACCAAATTTTTCTACACATAATTTAGAAGGATAGGAGAATTGAATTTTTTTTACGATTTTCTAATATTTTAAATACCCGAAAAAAGAAGATTATATATAATTATATATAATATCATATAAGTACGGAAATTTTGCTTTTTATATAACGCTACATAAAATTTATAATCATATATATATTTATATATAATTAATCTTTTTTCCCGGGTCAAGTTAGGTGAAGTCAAAATTGTTGGTCATCAATTAATTAAAACAGAAAGTCCTCTGTCAGAACGGAAGGTGACTGAATGTTCTATCATCATAAGGCTCATCTCGACATTGCCTTGGATCCCTTCTCTACTTCCCTAAAACCCTCCCTTTCTCCCTCCCTCCCTTCTTCTATATTGAAGAAGGATCTACAGTGATAAATGATAGTAACTTTAACATTAAAAAGGGCGCAATACGTAATTTTATGTAATTATTGTTGAATAATATATGATTTACGCAACAACAACCGCATCGGCTCTCAATAGCTGTCTTGTTTTCTTTCTTATTTATTAGTACAGAGCCTCAATTTATCTTCAAATATCAGAGAATAGCAAGTATAAATCTCGTAATCACTATTTACAATGTTGAAACTTTAGTAACAATTGCTTTAAACAAAGAATAACATTTTAACCGAATGGTCCCAAGATGTACCGCTTGTCGTCCGAAACAGTCCTCGTATATACCTTTACAAAAAACAGTATTGTATTTTAATCAGTATACATAAACTGAAGAAGTTTTCAATTCTTGTCGATTACTGTTCCACTTTATCAGCGCAGACACATTTACGAGCTGGCTAACACCGAGTAATCGTGCTAATATTATTTCTAGTTAGGATCTGAATCACCCTTGCAACACAATACCTGGTACCGAAAACTACCGTTATACCCTTATGGAAAAGAATAAAAAAAGAAAGTTTACAGATAAACCATAAGTATTCCCATTCGCGATACAAATTTTGATGGGACATACGCTATTATGTGGGAATATGTATTTGCCAAAATTCGGACACTGACTAATTTTGAAAAGATTGTTTCCATTTGCGGTCTCAGTAAATACCCTTACAACACATAGTACCTATAAGAACCGTTACAATAAGTAATCGAAAAGTAAAATATCATTGGTAACTGGCCATAGTGTTATATTTTTTTAAAAATTAACGCATATCGTAACGCTATTATTTGCGGATTTACATTTAGCGACACGCGCAAACGTTGGCATTCCTATTAAAAATTATGATCTCAGGATTTAATCTTATAACTCAGTAAGTCTACATCCCTAAGTATTGCTACAATGCGAAACGAAAAATTAATATCTACTGATAAACTATGAGGAGAACGATTTCTGTTATAAAGACGTTGAGATCATACGCAATCTGTAAAAAGAAAAAATAAAATAGCACTTTGTTAACATCTCAATGTAGGACAGCATTGAAGCAAATTCTAATTGAATATAATAATATATAATTATTTGATGACTCTCTAATAATTTTGACTCTACTTAACTTGATATATTGGGGGAGAGAAATTTACTGTAATAAATGACATCAACTTTTACATTAAAGAGGACGCAAATTCAAGTCAAAACGTCAGTAAGTACGTAATTTTATGTAATTATTGTTGAACAATATATTAATTGCACAACAACAATCGCGTCGACTCTCAACAGCAGTCTTATTTTCTTTCTTATTTATTAGTACAGAGCCTCAGGTTATCTTCAAATATCAGAGAATAGCAAGTATAAATCTCGTAATCACTATTTACAATGTTGAAACTTTAGTAACAATTGCTTTAAACATAGAATAATATTTTAACCGAATGGTCCCAAGATGTACCGCTTGTCGTCTGAAAGCGGTCCTCGTATATACCTTTACAAGAAACAATATTGTCTTTTAATTAGTACGTAAACTAAAGAAGTTTTCAATTTTTATCGATTACTGTCGATTCCAATTGACCAGCGCAGACACATTTACAAGCCTCGGCTGACACCGAGTAATCGTGCTAACATTATTTCTAGTTAGGATCCCGGAATCACCCTTACAACACAGTACTTGATACCGAAAACTACCGTTACAATGCAGAATAAAAAAGAAAAGTTTACAGATAAACCATAAGTATTCCCATTCGCGATACAAATTTTGATGGAACATACGCTATTATGTGGGAATATGTATTTGCCAAAATTCGGACACTGACTAATTTTGAAAAGATTGTTCCCATCTGCGGTCTCAGTAAATACCCTTACAACACAGTACCGATAAGTACCGTTACAATGAATAATCAAAAATTAAAATACCATTGATAACTAGCCATAGTGTTATTATTCTTTAAAAATTGACATATATCGTAACGCTATTATTTGCAGATTTACATTTAACGATACGCGCAAACGTTGGCATTTCTATTAAAAATTATGATCCCAGGAATCACTCTTATAACTCAGTAAATCTACATCCTTAAGTACTGTTACAATGCAAAACGAAAAATTAATATCTACAATAAACTATACATAGAACAATTTTTCTGTTATAAAGAGGTCATACGCAATCTATAAGAAGAAAAAAGAAAATAGCACCCTGTTAGCATCCCAATGTAGGACAGCATTACAGCAAATTCTATTGTTAACTGTTGCCAAGACCATTAACGAATAGTTGGGGAAAGTTATACCGTTTAATTTTGCCTGCTCGACGTCTGTTGAACAGCTGAATAGAAATGAGACTACTGGCAGCTAAATCATTCCAAGTGTCGAAGAGAAGTTTTTGCATAATCAGCAAGGCATGATGGACACGTCACGAAATCTGTAGCAAGATTTTATACTTGGCATTCGGCCTTCGCGTAACTATTCGTTAATGGTCTTGGCAACAGTTAACAATAGAATTTGCTGTAATGCTGTCCTACATTGGGATGCTAACAGGGTGCTATTTTCTTTTTTCTTCTTATAGATTGCGTATGACCTCAACGTCTTTATAATAGAAAAATTGTTCTATGTATAGTTTATTAGTAGATATTAATTTTTCGTTTCGCATTGTAACAGTACTTAAAGATGTAGATTTACTGAGTTATAAGAGTGATTCCTGGGATCATAATTTTTAATAGGAATGCCAACGTTTGCGCGTATCGTTAAATGTAAATCTGCAAATAATAGCGTTACGATATATGTCAATTTTTAAAGAAATATAACACTATGGCTAGTTATCAATGATATTTTAATTTTTGATTATTCATTGTAACGGTACTTATCGGTACTATGTATTGTAAGGGTATTTACTGAGACCGCAGATGGGAACAATCTTTTCAAAATTAGTCAATGTCCGAATTTTGGCAAATACATATTCCCACATGATAGCGTATGTTCCATTAGAATTTGTATCGCGAATGGGAATACTTATGGTTTATCTGTAAATTTTCCTTTTTTATTCTGCATTGTAACGGTAGTTGTCGGTATCAGGTACTGTGTTGTAAGGGTGATTCCGGGGTCCTAACTGGAAATAATATTAGCACGATTACTCGGTGTCAGCCAGTTCGTAATAGTTATTTGTGCAACAAGTGCTGGAACTCGCCTTCGGCTCGTGCGTCAACTCCGCACCCGGGAATTTTCATCTTCACGCACGACTTGCACACCCTATTTTATGTTGCAAGTGCGTGGAAAGTGATCTATCACGCGTAGCGTGCGTAATGTGTCACTTTCCATGCACGTGTTACATAAATGTATTTACGCTGGTAAATTGGAATCGACGGTAATCGACAAAAATTGAAAAACTTCTTCAGTTTACGTGGTAATTAAAAGACAATATTGTTTCCTGTAAAGGTACATAAGAGAACCGATTACGGAGTACTAACGGTATTTCTTGGGACCATGCAGTTGCATTTCCTAGGCAGATGCTATTTGACTGAACCGTTCTTAGGCAAATGGGGTAAATCTGAAGAATAGTGGCCTCCTCATGTGTGCAACTTCTATAAAGCAGGGCATACACATGCACGTGTGTATATGCCCTGCTTTAACGAAAATCACAACTTCTATATAAAGCAGGACATACACACATGTGTGTGTACTCTGCTTTAATGAAAATCACAACTTCTATAAAGCAGGGCATACACACGTGTGTATGTGCCCTGCTTTAATGAAAATTACAACTTCTATAAAGCAGAGCATATACACGTGTGTGTGTGTGCTCATGATCGCTACATCACGTCGGTATGACAGGTTTTCTAACCTAAGAATCGTCAACTTTAATGCTAAATATCTCGCCTCGCGGGGCAGAGCGACACTTTTTTCTGCCAGATTCGGTTGTTTTGTGCAAAAACGCGTCGAGTAAGCCTAATTTCATCGATGTGCTCCGGGATAGCTATAAACTGAAGAATTTCCCAAATACATGCTTCGCGGAATACCATTTGTCTAACAGCGGTTCAGTCAAATAGCATCTGCCTAGGAAAATAGCATTTGACTAGGAAAATAGCAAGAATAAATGGTGAAAGCTATTTGGCCAGGCAGATAGCATTTGCCTAATCAGAAGCTATTTTCCTAAAATAACCATTTGCCTACGACATATATAAAATTGTTTCAACCTGATTGAAACGGTGATTACATCATTTAGTTGCTATCAGTAACTTATACTTTCGTATGTATATATTTTCGACAGAACACAAGTACGACCTGCCTCCGTGGCAAGAACGTTTTTTAATTTATATTTGATACAATGATTCTGACAACATCGTTTGCTAAGACAAATTAAATGATGTATAACCAATAAAAGAAGTCTACATTACAATTCTTTCTATAAATATAAGTCAATAATTATATTTTTACAATATGGTCCCAAAAAGTTCCTGTAGCTCTTTGTTTGCGGTCCTCAGATGGAACCTTACATCGCAGAAAATGGTTAGGAAGCTTTTATAGATATACGATAGAAGTGTGTTGATCTCTCTAACCTTTCCCTCGCATTATTAGCGTTATGATATATTAGATAGACTCAATATTTATCATCATATTTAGCATTTAGTTCTAATAATCGCGAGTGAAATCGGTCTTCATATCAACCGCTGAATCCTGGAAAACCAGGTCCCGATATCATCCGTTGAATATAGAGCGAATTATAGGGACCGGTCCCTACATCATCCCTTTCATCTAGAACAATACCGGGTCCGGACCTCAAATGTGCCAAATGTCCCCATATTAACTCTTAGACCCCCGAAATGGACCCGATAATTACCCTTCCATATATATATATATATATATATATATATATATATATATTACTTTATTATATTATAAAATGTGAATATGATAAAGTTTACTAACACAACTAAATTATATAGAATAAATAATAAATATTTAATTTACATACTCGAAATGCCATAACAACGTTCATTTTTTGATAATACTTAGGTTTGATATGGTGTTCATCCAAATGATAACTAGATTTTAGATTAAAACCGCAAGGATTTTCAATGGCAAGTATTGCATACCAATGTTTTAATGAAACTACACCATCCGGAGTCTGTATATAATATAAAGAATAAAATAAATTAATTAATTTTATTTTATAATTTACATTTTTAATTATTAAACAATTAAAAAAATTGTACGTATTATAAAATTAAACTTTTTAATTTTTACTTCTTTTAATACAAAACCAATTTTTAAACTTACCCAAATTCCTGCGTACCGATCAAATTGAGAAAAATAATTTCGAAAACATTTTATCAAATGTGGAAAATCAGAAATGAACCATAAGCGTCTTTCTATGTCCACAATATGCTGTATACTAACACATTCTTCAGTTAATCCGAATAGGTTCCACATAGATCTGTTCCATGATGCTCTATCTGATACTACAGCATCTACTTTCAACCCCGATTGTTCTGTTAAAATTATGCATTTAATAATAATTTTATGTAAGATTGATGCACTTGCGCTGCCAACGCTCAAGAAACAAGCCAAAGATTGAACCCATGTTCCTTTAAAGAGCTGAAACATGAGAACTAATGCATGGTCTCCTTTTTTTTTCTTTTGTTCTTCTGAAGTATATTGCCCTAAATCAACAAAGCCTTCAACTTTGAAATCTATGCGGTTAAAATATAAAGTTTTCGATAATTTCATTTCATCTAACAATAAAACACCTACAAAAATTAGTTTAGGTTATTAAAATATATAAAATTTATCGATATATAACATTAATAGTGCATTTCTTTTATAATTACTCACTTACAGACATTTTATAATAAAAAAGTAATGTTTCATAAAAAAACAATGGTTTTTGTTTAACAAATTTAATTTTTTAAATCATATATATATATATAAGCATACCTCGCACATCATTTGATTCCATGTTTACTGTTTTCTTTTTTAACATTTCAAATGTGCTCATTTGAAAACCATAACTGCTGTGGCGGTATACGCCACCCACGACATACGCCCGCACGGCATCTGCCTTACCGGGACCCGCATCAGCGCCGCCGGGCGTCGCGCGTGTTAAGTGCTACCCCGACAGGTCGCATAAACGCCACCAGGCGTCGCATCGGAAGAGCCACTTACTCGCGTTCAAAGTTACGCCGCGCAGGTATACAATAAGGCAGTCCCCGGCGGACCACGACAATTCACTCCGGCGCGAGACGCCAAGAGCCACTAAGCGCTAGAACGCTCAGGCTACACAGCGCAAGACGCTCTCACTCGGCGTAGGACGCCTCAATGCACAGCGCTTAGTCGCTCACACGGTCTTACATACAGGTCTCTCAACTCGTATGGTGGGGATGGTTCGCTTGGCGAAGCCGAAAAGTATGAGGTCGCTGCAATCGAGGGATGTGCTGTGCGAGCGAGAGAGCAATAGTAGCGCATAGCGCATACGTATTATATTGTAATCTAAGAATCCACAATTGTTATAATACATTTACAATAAATAAATAAATTATATATATATATACAGGGTGTCACCGAATCCTTGGTACTTTTCTCAGATTTAGATAGAGCGAGCCAAACTGAGTCAAAAAGTCATGTACCATTTTGCAATTTTCGCAATAGTTTCTGAGTTATTAATGATTAAAAATCGCCGTATTAGCCCGCCCACCGCCAAATCCAAGCGCGCGGCGAGAAGCGGCCGCCCCGCGGTCGGCGCGCGGGCAGTTGTTTACTACAAGCGGCGATGATCACGCACGAGCGGCGCGTAACGCCGGGCCCCCGTCCTGAGCGATAATAGTTTCTCGCATTTTTTTTAAATAGAAAGAAAATATTTTAACATAGAAAAATTTTTTGTGCGTACGTATGTACATACGTGTGTACATGCATACACAGGAAAATATCAATTGCATTGTTTTAAAAAGCGATTACTCAATTTATTTTTTTTCTTTTAGTAAGTAACGGTTGTCTTTAAGGAAAAATATTTTCTTGATAATAGTCTTAAAATGTACAAATTTTAGAAAGAGTCTTTATCATGTACTCGAAAGGAGAATTTATACTCCTTCAAAGAACATAATAAAATTTTATCGAATGAAAAATCAAAATTATAAATAAAGTAATATGAGGACCCTCGAGATTAAAATAGGAGAAGTCAAGGCTGTGAGGGAGATGTCAGACGCAGATCACAGTGCGTAATATCAGAAATTTATTCGTCGTTTTGATACATTACATCGATCCGTACGTTTCGGTTCAGTTTTGAGCCATCTTCAGCGGTAGTTACAGAAATTAAGTTACACGTTCTCCGTACCGTATGGTGAGTGTACTGATTCCAAGTATCAGAAACATAGACCAATTGATTCATATCTGTAAATTTGTTTAATTAATGTTGAGATATTAAAAAGATCCCTTAGGAAATTCACCATTCGGTCTGAAAAACGTGGAATACAAAGCCATGTGCAATACTCTCTGCGAGAAGACGTGACGATCTTATCGACACGACACATGCACAGCAATGATATGAAAGATCTTGCAAGAAGAGGCATGTCGTACGTCAACACACCGGCGAGGATTATAACAAAGCACGATTTGACACCGTCTCAAAATGACACGGATTTTTTGCATCATGCATATGTCACGGTTTTGAGCAAATTGTAATCCATGCTCATGAACTTTGGTCGTTGGCAAATCGGGGTTTTACTATTGATACATGCAATATTGTGACGGTGTCAAATTGTGCTTTGTTATAATCCTCGCCGGTGTGTTGACCTACGACATGCCTCTTCTTACAAGACCCTTCACATCATTGTGTGTCGTGTCGACAAGATCGTCAAGTCTTCTCGCAGAGAGTATTCATTATGTACATGGCTCTGTATTCCACGTTTTTCAAGACAAATAGTGAGTTTCCTAAGGGATCTTTTTAATATCTCAACATTAATTGAACAAATTTACAGATATGGATCAATTGGTCTATGTTTCTGATACTTTGAATCAGCAAACTCATCATAAGGTACGGAGAACGTGTAACTTTTAACTTCTGTAACTACCGCTGAAGATGGCTCAAAGCTGAGTCGAAACGTACGAATCGATGTAATGTATCAAAACGACGAATAAATCAGTTATTTCTGATATTACGCACTGTGATCTGCGTCTGACCCTCATAGCCTTGACTTCTCTTATCAAAATAATTAGCAAATTAAATGTTTGTTTTAATTTTATATTTTTAACTGAAGAACTGAATAATTAGAATTTAGAATATTATTTATTTTAAGTAATATTATCAAGAAAACATTTTTTGTAAAGATCATCGTTACTTAAAAGAAGAGAAAACTGAGTAACTGGTTGTCTTAGCATTAGAATAATGATATTTTTTTTGCGTATGCGTATACGGCACGCCATTTTACTATTTAATATCATCATAAAAATTCTACCAAATTAAATTGATACTCAAAGAAAAGAAATTATTATTACGTCTAGACATACTTATAATTCATCGAATTATATTATTAAGCTATAATTGAAAATGCAGAATTACAGTTATGTCTAGACAAAATATTAATTCTGAATTTATTTTACGTTATGACATAAAAAATTTTCGGGAATTAAAATTATGTACATAATTGTAATTCCCGAATTTTACTTATGTACGCAATTTTAATACTTGAATTTCTATTATGTACACAATTGTAATTCTGGAATTACTTTTTTTTCTTTTGGTAAGTAACAGGGTTCTTTAAGAAATAATATTTTCTTGATAATTATCTTAAAATGTATTCATCACAAATTTTAGAAAAAGTCTTTATTATGTACTGGAAAAGAGAATTTATACTCTTTCAAAGAACATTATAAAATTTATAAGCGGTATTATTTGACCAAACTGACGTTGCGTATAATGTCGTACAATTACATTAATTCAATCCACATAACTGTTCTTCAATATTTATAATCATGGATCGCGATATAAGATCGCGAGCCAAAAAATAATTCAAAACAGAAGTCGTTTTTGTTCGACCCAACTGGCCAATAATTTATTAATTTCATAACGTTTCGGCTGCAATTTCAGCCATTCTCAAGTGAATAATCACGCTATCAATCATCAATAACCGCATACAAAAAAATCCATTACATTGCTGACATCGTGCCCAAACTACGTCATGCATAGGGTAAACTCGGGTAAGATGGCCATAGTTTTTTAAAATGCAAAAAACATACATTTATTTTTATTATTTTTTAACAGTGTTTGGTATATCCCTTCGCTGAAGCTTAAAGTACGTAAAACTATCGAAATTAAGAAAACACTTAACATAAATTTTATATTATCAAAGTATTACAACATATGCATTGGCCATTTTATCTGACCTTTAAGGAAAAGATGGCCATAGTATTACGGGACATAGTATTACGGTTTCATTGCAGCGAATGCATTGAATCCAAACTACTTTCATTACAAAGACTTCTAACAATCTTATATCGCGATCCATGATTATAAATATTGAAGAACAGTTATGTGGATTGAATTAATGTAATTGTACGACATTATACGCAACGTCAGTTTGGTCAAATAATACCGCTTATAAATTTTATAATGTTTTTTGAAAAAGTATAAATTCTCTTTTCCAGTACATAATAAAGACTTTTTCTAAAATTTGTGATGAATACATTTTAAGATAATTATCAAGAAAATATTATTTCTTAAAGAACCCTGTTACTTACCAAAAGAAAAAGAAGTAATTCCAGAATTACAATGGTGTACATAATCGAAATTCAAGTATTAAAATTGCGTACATAAGTAAAATTCGGGAATTAAAATTATGTACATAATTGTAATTCCCGAAAATTTTTTATGTCATAACGTAAAATAAATTTAGAATTAATATTTTGTCTAGACATAACTGTAATTCTGCATTTTTAATTATAAAGCCATGTGCAATACTCTCTGCGAGAAGACGTGACGATCTTATCGACACGACACATGCACAGCAATGATATGAAAGATCTTGCAAGAAGAGGCATGTCGTAAGTCAACACACCGGCGAGGATTATAACAAAGCACGATTTGACACCGTCTCAAAATGACACGGATTTTTTGCATCATGCATATGTCACGGTTTTGAGCAAATTGTAATCCATGCTCATGAACTTTGGTCGTTGGCAAATCGGGGTTTTACTATTGATACATGCAATGTTGTGACGGTGTCAAATTGTGCTTTGTTATAATCCTCGCCGGTGTGTTGACCTACGACATGCCTCTTCTTGCAAGACCCTTCACATCATTGTGTGTCGTGTCGACAAGATCGTCAAGTCTTCTCGCAGAGAGTATTGCACATGGCTTTGTATTCCACGTTTTTCAAGACAAATAGTGAGTTTCCTAAGGGATCTTTTTAATATCTCAACATTAATTGAACAAATTTACAGATATGGATCAATTGGTCTATGTTTCTGATACTTTGAATCAGCAAACTCATCATACGGTACGGAGAACGTGTAACTCTTAACTTCTGTAACTACCGCTGAAGATGGCTCAAAGCTGAGCCGAAACGTACGAATCGATGTAATGTATCAAAACGACGAATAAATCAGTTATTTCTGATATTACGCACTGTGATCTGCGTCTGACCCTCATAGCCTTGACTTCTCTTATCAAAATAATTAGCAAATTAAATTTTTGTTTTAATTTCACATTTTTAACTGAAGAACTGAATAATTAGAATTTAGAATATTATTTATTTTAAGTAATATTATCAAGAAAACATTTTTTGTAAAGATCATCGTTACTTAAAAGAAGAGAAAACTGAGTAACTGGTTGTCTTAGCATTAGAATGATATTTTTTTTGCGTGTGCGTATACGGCACGCCATTTTACTATTTAATATCATCATAAAAATTCTACCAAATTAAATTGATACTCAAAGAAAAGAAATTATTATTACGTCTAGACATACTTATAATTCATCGAATTATTATTAAGCTGTATTCCACGTTTTTCAGACCGAATGGTGAATTTCCTAAGGAATCTTTTTAATATCTCAACATTAATTAAACAAATTTACAGATATGAATCAATTGGTCTATGTTTCTGATACTTGGAATCAGTACACTCACCATACGGTACGGAGAACGTGTAACTTAATTTCTATAACTACCGCTGAAGATGGCTCAAAACTGAACCGAAACGTACGGATCGATGTAATGTATCAAAACGACGAATAAATTTCTGATATTACGCACTGTGATCTGCGTCTGACATCTCCCTCACAGCCTTGACTTCTCCTATTTTAATCTCGAGGGTCCTCATATTACTTTATTTATAATTTTGATTTTTCTTCGATAAAATTTTATTATGTTCTTTAAAGGAGTATAAATTCTTTTTTCGAGTACATGATAAAGACTCTTTCTAAAATTTGTACATTTTAAGACTATTATCAAGAAAATATTTTTCCTTAAAGACAACCGTTACTTACTAAAAGAAAAAAAATAAATTGAGTAATCGCTTTTTAAAACAGTGCAATTAATATTTTCCTGTGTATGCATGTACACACGTATGTATATACGTACGCACAAAAAATTTTTCTATGTTAAAATATTTTCTTTCTATTTAAAAAAATGCGAGAAACTATTATCGCTCAGGACGGGGGCCCGGCGTTACGCGCCGCTCGTGCGTGATCATCGCCGCTTGTAGTAAACAACTGCCCGCGCGCCGACCGCGGGGCGGCCGCTTCTCGCCGCGCGCTTGGATTTGGCGGTGGGCGGGCTAATACGGCGATTTTTAATCATTAATAACTCAGAAACTATTGCGAAAATTGCAAAATGGTACATGACTTTTCGACTCAGTTTGGCTCGCTCTATCTAAATCTGAGAAAAGTACCAAGGATTCGGTGACACCCTGTATATATATATATATAATTTTAAATTATATAAATACATATATACAATTTCTACAATATAATTATGATATACATATATATATTATATATATATATCGCAATTATATTGTAGAAATTGTATATATGTATTTATATAATTTAAAATTTAATAATATATATTGTAAATCGATAAAAATATATTGTAAATATATTTTTATCGATTTACGTGGAATTTTAAAAGGTATAGGCAGTTAGTTTTTATAAAATTTGTCTTGGTCTGCACGAAATTAATTTTGTATGCAAAATATACAATATATTTTTAATAAATAAATATTTAAATATTTACAATATATTTTTATCGTATTTTGCATACAAAAATAATTTCGTGCAGACCAAGACAAATTTTATAGAAACTACCTTTTAAAATTCCACGTGTCGATCGTGAATGAAAAAGGGAAGGTACAAATAACCGAAAACAGCACAACACAATGTATTAAATAATAAAGACTTATTGGTTTATTAATTTTGACAACTTTTTTTTTACAACAAATTTTTTTTTCATTTTTATGTTTTCCTGGAATGCATTTTGCCTCATTCTCAAACGGATGTAATATACAATTGCGTAGGACAAAATATCACAACCGTGTTCTTTACATGGGAAAGCAAAGTTGTATGTTGCTAATACGTCTTCGAGAGTTAAATCAAAAACATCTAAGCATGAGGCATGCTTTGCGAAACATGCTTCAACATGCCGTATAAGATTAAAAAATTTTAAATTGGGATGGATCAACCCACCACGGGATTTCATAGTAATGAGTTTAGAAACGAAAGATGCGCAGGCAGAATTTGACCCCACAGCTTCTTGACAAATTTTGCATGCATCATATTTTTTTAGGACCTGCTTGCATAAATATCCTGAAAGTATGTGCAATATAATCGGGTTAGTATGTTGACAAACGCAAAACATCTATACCAAAAAGCGAAGAAAGTTAAGCCGCTTGCACAATAGGCGACAGTGACAAAGTTGCCGACAAAGCTTTGTCAGCAATTTTGTCGCTGTCGCTATCGCTATCATGCTATCGCTATCACCTATTGTGCAAGGAGCTTTACAAGCAAACTTAAGCATACATGTTGTTATATTATGTACATGTATGCTTAACTTGTCCCAATTGCTTAATTGCTTTAACTTGTCTCAATAAAAAGAAATAAATCGAAGATGAAGAAGAGTCCATTTCAATAGCGATTGAATTCGATATCATGTTGTATTCAGATTCATAATTCATATTATATTTAGATGAAATAATTTTAATTCGGACCTATTATATTTACACATAGAAAGTTTAAAAGCAATTCTTTGTACTGGAATGATTGATAAACAAAGCTGCTACAATAGAGTAAGACGTGTTAGTATGTTCTACAGTTATATAGCGTTCTACAGTTCTACAGTTACATATATGCCACCTATGTGTTCTACAGTTAGTATGTTCTACGGTTACTTATATACGTATGTTTTACAGTTAGTATGTTCTACAGTTACCTACGTTAAGTTAACAAAAAACGGATTGGCTTAAGAAAAACTTAATTAAGACAGAAACCTGTAACGTAATAAACTATACAGTCTATAGTGGGGGAAAGGTCAAATTCATAATCAGAACTGAATTCGATGAGATCGTCGGCCTCCCATTCTTCGTGTTCTAAAGCTGCGTCCAATTTTTACCGAATTTTATCACGATACTTAGCCATTTTCGTTTTCGATTTTTCGCCATTTAAAGCCTTCAGATCACTCAGGGACACTATGATCTGTGGCTCTGATTTCTCCACGATGGTACAATTACCGTACTTAGGAGGTTTAATTACGCTATAAACTGAGAGCAATTTATAAAGCTGTAAAAATGTAGGGCAAGTGGGGTGATCGTTACATCCTGCTGCCTGACGGATCGTGCCGAAAAATTTCTGCAATAGGTATATAAGTTATAAATCAAGAGACACAGTAGTGCTTGCGCCAAGTATACGAGAATCAAGACCGCACCGTGACTCTTTTACGCGACGCGACAAGTTGCGAGTAACTCGAGATGTTGAGATCCCAATAACGAGTGAACGGATCAAGTTCTAACAATAAGTAGGCTTGATCGATAGCTTGGGATCGATTTATAAAGAAGTGTTTTTATTTTTCAGTACATATTACATAATCATAAATTATACAACAGTGTTTAAGATCTACGTATTATGCACTGACCAATAAACGTAATTAAGTTACAATTATGAATTATAATCACCTCCAGATTATCTTGGTTCACTTTGCCGGTCAACAAATATTTGAAATCAAATTTTTGTATAAGATAATGGCACATATCCATGGTAGATTTTAACGATACCCTTAATCCGTCAGCTGTTTCCACCGTTAAAAATTCGTCACGACTTATTTTGCTTGTGAGTACATTAGACTGCCAATCGTTCAACCACTGTAGAGAGTCTTGTAGTATCTGAAAGATTAGTGTTGAGAAATGTGCGTGTGCTACCTTTACAGTAACTATCGATTATTTTTTATTTATTTTAAGATCACAAAGAGTATATAAGGAGTAAATAAAGCGAAGCAAGATTAGAGACTACATCGAGAATCGAGAACGCGGACTACAACGAGAAATAAACAAATTACCTTAAAGTCCGGAGATTGGGGTGTCAAACCTTCGTTCGGCATTTTACGATTTAAGGCATCAAATGTATCATTCATACGTTTACAAAAATTAATTGTTTCCTCGCAATCAGTAAGTGCTTCACATTTTTGAGATAAGTAGAAAGCTAATCCTTGCGCGACAGAATTACTGAAGATCTATGATATAAAGAAGAATAACATTAAAATTCATCGGATAAAGATAACGTACGTTGCGTGCTCGGATCGTGGCATTGAAACAACGAGGACAGGACTGGGTGTGATATTTACAAACGAAAAAATATTAGATTAATGATTTGTACAGCAAATCGAACATGTGAATGGAATGCATATGTCGAGATACGCAGAAGGACATATTAGAATGTTTAAACAATGGCCATAGGTACGCGGTATATACTTGAATTTCAGTAATGGCCGAGGCTACCCACTGGACGGGGCTACCCCCTTTATCCTATAGATACCTGGGTTGCCAGACGAACACGCATTTTTGAAGTGGTATCTAATTGAATGTGTCTCTTAGATAACCTCGGACATGCTCTGGCATTTCCGACATGCTTGGTATCGAGGTCAAATAAAATCTCAAAGAATCTCCATTCAATGTACTTTTTCTCTGAATTTATCTGCAATTTTTTTCACTGTGAGATCTGTTAGTATATTAACACATTATATATAATAATACAATCCTATTCATAAAGGCTCCAAACCAGACATTACGTGACATGAAAGAAATTATTCATTTACTTAATTCATGATTTCGAAGTTACAGCACTCAGAAAAATGGTTAGAGTTTTGACCTTGCTAAAAATCCGTGGAATGCCTCATATATTCATTAAATATATTTAAGATTTTATGTCCATAAGACTTACCCTCAAACGACGTTTATTGTACAAGCGATTCCGGATATTTTTGAACACATGCGGCACGTCAGAAAAGACGAATACTTTGCGTTCATTGTCAAGGGGATGAGTAAACCACGTTTTTGTTTCGTGAAGTGAACCTCTAACATCCAGAAGAGACCACATTTTTCTGTTTGTATGAGCACCATCCGAAATGACCCCGTGAATTTTAGCTCCACATTTCTCTAGATAAGAAATTGCCTTCACCAACAATTTAGCGAGCTCGTCGCCATTCACGGGATTTTTTGATGCGAATACAGCTATAGGTTGGGAATATTTATCCGCGAGCGGTTGGAACATAATGACGAGACCATGAGTTGCTTGTTCGTTTATATCCAAAGATTGTGGTCCATCATCGCCAAAGTCCGTCAATCCAACGTAAGTAAGATTTTTCGAACAGACGGCAATAGACTTTCTGAGATTAATCTCATCTAGCAAAAGTACCCCGTGACGTTGCATTGGTGTTTTGGTGTCAAAGTGTTTTGTGAGAAGTTGGCCAAAATCTTTGTCAAATCCACATTTCGTGTTGATCAGAGAGAAGTAACCCCGAATTGTTCGTGTACACGGTAGTGGCATAACATTATTCTTTCGCAAAAACTCATAGTACCCAGGTGACCGTATGTTCATTAACATGCATAACATGAGCCAATCTTCGGTATAACGTCTACCTTTCGGATCTTTCTTCGATGCGGCTGCAATGATTTCTTTCATGGCTATTTTTTGAGCCATTGGGACGGACAACTCTGAACATCTCTTCTCCAGCATAGAATCTCCCATCGCAGCAATTTCGAGTTCTTTGGCTTTCAGTAACTCCTTCAATGTCGAAAGTCGATATTTTGCTCGATTTTTCTCACGTCTCTCGCGAAACATTTTTTTCCGAATCGCTTGTAACTTATATTCGTCAACTGGGTTTGACAAGCCGCAGATTCGATTTTTATAATGCGGATTTTTTGATCTTCTTTCCTTTTGCAGGACCTCTTTTCTCAACTTACAACAAGAATCGCATCTTCTTTTTGTACACAGCAGAGAACATTCTCGGTGATGCCACTGATCAATATAATTTTTGAATGCATCCTTTGCTTGCATAAAATTGACATTAACTTCGCCTATGCCACAACACAGCCTCATGGATTGGAAGTTGATCAAAATACTTGGGAGCATTGCCATGTTGTCCAATTTTTGCACGAGATTCGTTGCATCAGCATTAACGAGGTTTCCATATACGTAATAACGTAGGTTTTTTTGCTCGTCGAGGGTTACATATTTTTGGATTACCGGACTGTTGATATTTTGTTTTTTTGTCATTATTGAATACCAAAATACCAAGCCCTGATCTGGTTGTGTGGTTAACTGACCAACAATCCACGGCGTAGGTAGCGTAGTAGAAGACCCTCCGCTGTTGTCGAGATGTGCACTTGATTGACTTGATTCATCTGCAAAATACAAACAATCGATCACGTCACACATTTTTGGCAAGAACAATGCGACGATGAAAACGAGGATGACATAAGGAACTATAAGATAAGTTTCTTAAGTTTTTTCTTCTGTAGTTTTTAAGTATTGTAATACATGTCAAGATGCGTAGCTTTTAATAGCAGTATAGCCATGAAAAATTTACATAGTACTAAATGTGCTATGTATTGACTAAATAAATGTTTTAAAGTATATATAGTTTTTTTTTTATTCATAAAACTTACTTTCGGTGACAGTGACTGATGAAATGCTAAAAGTTGTGCCATGAGTTGCCAGAACTGGAGTTTCTGCAGCAATTGGCCTATTTGCGATATTTGTAGCAAAATCGGTTGCTACTTCTGTAATAAAAGTCCAATATATAAATGTTGATTTATTTGAAATAAAATACTATGCAATATACACCTTCAGCGGCAATATCAATTGGCAGTTCAATAAATTCAGTTACTGCTTCGACTTCCAAAATCGATGATTCATTCGTAACAGTAACATTAGACGAATTATGTATTGGAGACGCTGCAACTTGATTCCCTAAAGCATTGACGATGTCAGACTCTTGTATTGATTCGACAGTTTGCTCATTGTTCTCGAATATGGTTGGAACGGCTGATTCGTGTAGACGAGGATGTTTATATGCAATCTTCAAAGCAAAACAAAAATAAAACGTACAGCATTCGGTTTTGTGAGCAATAAATTGCAAAAAATGAATTAAAATAAATTAAAATACATTAAGGAAACTAGAACTTACCTCTGCAATAACTTTCCCGTTCGCATCATGCTTGACGTACTTTCTGAGAATATATTTCTCTTCAAAATGTTTCTCACAAACATAATGCGAAGACGTCAATTTCTTGCTAGGAATCGCGGCTTGCCATTTTTTGAGCCGTTCACTATACGTTGGCACTTTAAAAACCGACCGCTTTATTTTCAGGCTTTTAAAGCCTGTTTTGCATTTGGGTACAATGCACGGTTTTGTCATTACGTCAAATTATAGAACGCGTGCACTGTGACGAACTATTTAACGCAATGACAACACAGGTTACGTATTTCAAATCGCGGCGCCTGTCAAATCGACATCCCTCGATAGCAGCGACACCACAAGAAATGACTTCGATATTGGAGTCACCCCCACCACTGAAATTCTATCGAGTTGAGAGACCTGTATGTAAGACCGTGGTCGCTCATTGAAAAACAAACGGCGCCAGCCGCCTTAACCCGGCTTAGGCCACCATCGACGCACAGCGATCCGATCGCTCGTCGAGACCCAGGCGCGAGTCGCCCCGTCACACGGCGCTTGGACGCCTGAGTGACTGCAAGGCGCGAGTCGCCCCGGCATACAGCGCTTAGACGCTTGCCGGACGGCAAGGCGCGAGTCGCCCCGTCACACGGCGCTTGGACGCCTGAGTGACTGCAAGGCGCGAGTCGCCCCGGCATACAGCGCTTAGACGCTTGCCGGACGGCAAGGCGCGAGTCGCCCCGGCATACAGCGCTCAGACGCTAGCCGGACAGCAAGGCGCAAGCCGCCCGACGCACAGCGCGTAGCCGCTCGTCGAACCAACAACGGCGCACGGACGCCCATACTCAAACAAAGCAACGCGGCGGAGCCCGCGTCCGGGACAAATTAAATAAGTCTAACTCATCATGTAAACAGTGTAAATATACATTATGTAACAGAAACCTCTTTCGTGTCGCCCACATTATTTTTCCTCCTTTGCGATTCCTCAAACCTATGGGCCGAAGCCCAGCGCGCGCACAGTAGCAGGCTAGTGCATAATATTAAGTATAGCGGAATAAGCGGGCCAACGCCCATACTGCCTTTAATGATTTTAATGTAACGATTGAGCGTGTCAATTGTAGGCAGTGTTAGAATATTATGAGATCTCAAATAATTGTACGTTTTTGTACTTTTAATTCGAAGCAAAATGCATTCATATATCCATGCGTTCAAATATCTTATACCTTTCTTACTTTTTAACTTTGCTGCTGCAAAACAAGCTTTAACTGCCAGTTGTTGCTTTTCAGGTAATTTCAAAATAGCTTGTTCGAGTATTTCTTCGCTACTTTTAGCACATTTATTTTTTAAATGTGTTATTTTGTAGCATAATTTTGTAACCTGTACAAAAATATATCAAGTTAAACGATGAATTTAATGTATATGTGTGTGTGTCAAAACTGTAATTTGTTCTTTATAAATAACAAAGAAATATATTCCATACTTTATTTCGAAGTCTCTTTTCCCTACGTTTACAATATAAATTCAATATTTTTAACTTTTGGTTTTTATTTGTTAATTTTTCAGTTTCTATTAAATATGTTTTTCTTTGTAACATTTTCCACGTTTTTTTACAATTCAAACATTTCAATTTTTCTCCTTTTCTGTGCTGTTTTTTAAACACAAAACCTTGACAATTTGTAATTCTGTAATTTTAATACTTAATTTAACTTTATTTAACACATTGTAACTATAAACAAGAAAACTTTCTAAAGAATTAAAAATATTAATATTTTTTGAAAATTTAAAATTTTAATTATTTCTAATAAAATAGAAATATATAATTTAATGTACAAACTTGTTTTCACTCTTAACTTCTTCGCAAGGAAATACATTTTCCAATTTCTGTAAAATTTGTAACATTATTCTTACTTGTATTTGCATATTTGCTTTAACGATGACACGTCTTAAAATACTCGACAAATCAATTGTCCAACATGTCCACATCATGTATGTATCAGTAATATTTGCAAACCAATGAGCTGTAGGAAGTTCTATGTTTCTTCCAATATTGATATTTTCAATAGAAAACTTAGGCACAGTTTTTTTTAATGATGTAACAGATTTATCTTTTATTATTTGTGATTTATTTATCTCATGCGATGAGGAAGGAATTGGCTCTTCCATTGAATTTAAATTTATTTCTATATTTTCACATTCAGTTAAAGATTTTTCATAAGACATAATTTGATTGTTATTATGTTCTATTTGTTGAAAACATGATATCTTTTCTATTTGAAAAATTGAAGGAATTGCTCCTTCTTTTAATTTTGATTTTTGCCTTTTTACGTATATAACTGTTCCATCTTTTTGTAAAAATGCATCTTCCTTAATAATATCTTCGGACTTGAAGTGCAACTCACAAATTCTACTGCTTTTTTTTATTTGTACATTTTTTGTACACATAATATTGTACCATGAGTTAAACATATCATTCTGTAAAAAAAATTAAATTTTTGTTTTGAAATAAAATAAATAACATAAAAGACATGTTTGTTTATTACTGACAGTGCTGCCAGTACTGAAAATCTATAGTTTATGTCATGCACATTATAGATTTTCAGTACTGACAGTGAACTGTCAGTAATAAACGAATATGCTTAAATTAAATATACTCTTAAGCTTACGGCACATAATGCTATTTTGTCTGCTTTATTACTTGCCGGCTCCTGTGCTAGCGAATCAATAGACAGATACTACGTTTACGCGAGCGTTACTTCTGTAGTAACTTACGATATATCACTCGTTTACGCGAAGTAAATTATCGCAAGTCACTACAAAATCCCGTTTACGCGAAGAAAAATCCCGTTTACGCGAAAGAATTATCGTACGTTACTACAAAAGTAACGCTCGCGTCAACGTAGTATAAGAGTTGATAATCATTTTGTCTGCGAATTCGCTAGCACAAGAGCTTGCAGGCAATTTAGCAGGCAAAAAAGCATCGTGTGTGCTACAGGCTTCACTGTTTTTTATTCTAACTGTAGAAAAAACTTGAAACGAAGTAGTTCTTTGAATATAAATACTTACTGTACGAGGTGTAAACAAACTTTTCTTTTCGTCTCCTTTTCTGCCTCTTCTGCTGCTGCATCCTTTAACGCCATTTTTTCAGAATTTACTTTATCTATAATGTAATCAAAATTAAGAGCATTAAACTTGAGACATCTAAAGTAAAACATCTATTATGAGTAAAAAGTTGAAAATATTAATACCGCAAAATTATACTATTTATATTAATGTGTGTTTAAATTTAGAAAATATACAAAATCTAATTATTAATAACAAAAAAATATTGCTCAAAGTTAAATATTAATAATTACTTAATTTAATTTACATAGAAATAATTTTAGGTTATAAATGCTTCTTCTTCCTTACCTCTTAACAAAGCTGGCACTTGATCTCTGTCACACAAGATGACACAATACGGCCAATTTTTAAGTCCTTTTGGGACGAATTGACCAAATGCGGTTGCACCAGTACACGGAGAAAATTTTTCTCGAAAATATAAGTATACACAAACAAAGTAAATACCATACTAATCTTGCATGGCTAGGATATAGTCATAATATGCTAAAGATTTCAAGAAAGTATAGGAAAATTTAGAGAGCAAAGAATAAAACTATACGAAGAAGTAAATATTTCCATCAAAAGTATGGGACTTTCGAGAGCGCGTTTTACTATGTTAATTTAAAGACGGATGATTCATCTATATCTTGTCCGATTGTGTATCTTATGAACAAAAAACGAGACGTTTGTTGCAGTCATGTCAAAAACATAAGGACATAAGTTGCCGTTATAGGCTGTGGCGGTCAGCTGTTCGCCACGAGCGAACTTCAGAACGCTGTAAAGACCCTGCCGAGCTGCCCTAGATAAAAGGTCGATGTTGAATCTTAATCACGCGAGAATATACCGGCGATGCGCCGCGTAGCGGGCGCGAGCCGAACCCTCTCGCCGCGCGAGCCCGCGTTGCCGCTCGCGCCGCGCGCCTTCCGTCGTCCACGATCGCGGTTACTATCGCATTTCTATGAAGAACATAGACTATTGCCAGATACGCAACGAATATTTCTATACAGTTCACGGTAGGTACCACCCTAGATTATATTTTTCCTATACCGTCTTAAAAAACAACGCTCAATCCAAGACATCTGTGAAGCTGGTAATTCAAGCTACAACGTCGAATATACACATGCTAGTATGGGACTTTTTTTACTGTTCTCATATTTCCTTGTTAGTATGGCAAATTTATTTACCTTTAGGTTACAAGATGTATCTGATCAAACTATTACTTTTCTATTGTCATATATTAATTTCCGGTTGAATACGCGTATATCTTACCGGTACGTAGCAAATCTGGTAAATTTTATTATGAGTATTCTACATTATTCGAGAAAAATTTTCTGCGTGTAACCTTCACAAATTTCCTTTGATGAAACACATTCGCTTCCAGTTTGTGACTTGGGTTGTAAAAGCTAAAGCAAATTCTGCAATTTTTTTAAAATTTTATACATCATATGATAAAAAATCTAATTAGACTTGCTTTAAAATGTAATATTAAAATTAATAAAGAAATACTTACAAATCAACAGATTCGCACATTGCACATATAAAACCTGTTTGTTTTCATTACACTTTTGAACTAGTGCAAGCAAGTGCAAGTGCGATAAGTTAGAATGAAACAAATATACTTTTCTCTCGTTCTAACTTATTGGTGGAAAGATGGCGACGAAATGTTGCAAGTTATTCCGTTCAGCGAACCTCCCCTCTACGCGGAACATTTTTCGTGACCATCTTTTGCTTCTCGACACTATCTAGTCATGTCTCCTTATACTACTTCATGACCCACATGCACAAAACGTTGACGTACCGAGTCTTTCAAACCTTCGAGTCGCGCGATACAAGCGACCAACGACTGTTTGAGACCGATCGATGACTGATCGATCGATAATCGTGGCCGTTTAATTCGGCTTTGTTCTTCCAGCGATTTGATAAACTCGTCGCATTGTTGCTCCCACGCGGCAAAGTCTTCCCTCGAATTTAACAGAGTGGATTGCTCCAACAACTCTTGCTCCATGTTATTGCACGTTTTTCTTGCTAACGCCATTTGTTACACTCACGACTTCCAGTTCTCGACTATTGAGCACCCCCAGATTCGTCATTTTATATTCTACTAATGATGCATCGTTTGCTTATCATATCTAATTTCATCTCAGCAACCGTACATCGGCGCTAATTGCAAAATTTGCAGTTTTGCACGTGTTCGATGAAATCATCGCGAGACACGTATGCTTTTGAAAAGAAATCATATTTGATGCCCGATGAGGTGATCTCATCACGAATGTTCTTGACAAAGATATCACATTTAACGTATATGTGGATTGTGGTGGTGGTCACCATGCAGCAGCCGTACATTGGCGCTATTTTTGCAAGATTTGCAGTTTTGGGTATGTATAAATGGTCTACGAGGATTCTAGAGCGCAGTCGAGAGTTCGATACGGTTCGAGTACGTCGCAAACAGCTAGATACGATGAACACTTACGGTGCGAACTACTACGTTCCGATCCCGGACGAAACGTGCGAGAAACAGCACAATGAGTAAGTACCGCTAATTTTCATATATACATGTGCAAAATAATACTTTTATAAACATATAATTGTATTTTTTCAGTTTTGGTAAACCCCGTTATACGCCACGTATTTTGGGAAGGAGATTTGCCTTGACATCAACAGCATATAAATTTTTGGATGTTGGAATCAACGCGGAACCTATGTCCTCTGTGGATATACTTATTGGCAATAACCGAGGCAATCGGATAATTCTGCCACATGCAACGTGGGTGACATTCATCGAAAAACGTGCAGATATACAGCGACTCGTGCAGTCATCGGCACCATCATCGCTAACGTTTCGAGATCTGGAGCTTGTTAAAATACGTGACGCAGATATTGTAAAATTGACGTCGTGCGGCACCAGCTTGTACATGAAACCGTCAACTGTACTCTTCCTGTTCAAACTAGAACATTGCGTCGAGAATGTGTATTTTCAACTATGTCAAAATGTTCACGGCGTAAGTAAAAAATTCAAACAGTTTGTAACAATTTTACGTCAAAATTGTATCACCGATAAATATAACGCAGTTACAATCTTGCGTGAATTTTATGATAAAAATTCGATTATTGATTGTGAATTATTAGCCTACGCTTTGGATACTATTGTGTATAACGCTTTGAATACTATTGTGTGTAAGTATAATGCTACATGATAAATAAATGCATATAATATGGTTGAAAAAATTTTTTCTTTTTCATTTACCGTTCCCTTTTGTTAAGCTATCTTTATTTAGTAGTTTTCGCATAATTTTTGAACAAGAACGCGCGAGGGAAAGAGACACGCGTGAGGGAGAGACAACGCGAACGGGGCACCGGGAGTCGGGCGCGCGAACGGGGCCGGGGGCCAGGAGGGACCGCGCGCGAACGAGAAGACGCGCGCGACCGGCGGACGGGGGCGAGGGAGAGATAACGCGAGCGGGAGCGTGTGACGCCACGCGGCCGGCGCAGCCGTTGCACGCGGACCCCTCCCGCGGCGCCCGAAAACGCGAACTCCCTCGCTCCGCGGCGCGGCGAAAACGCGGTCGCCCCGCGGCGCCGGAAAACGCGAACCCCCTCGCCCCGCGGCGCCGGAAAACGTGAACCCCCTCGCCCCGCGGCGCCCGAAAAACGCGGTTCCCCCTGCCCGCAGTTTCCCCCCCCTGCGGTTTCCCCCCGCCCGCGGTTCCCCCCTTCTGCGGTCCCCCCCGCCCCTCACCCCCCTCAAATCCTCGGAGTAGAATCGGCCTAGCTTACCTACTCAATTCTTTAAGATTTGGTCAATTATTTCCCGAAAAATTGGAAAAATTTCGGATATCGATTCCCAAAAAGATCGGTAACGAAAAACTATACACTTTATAGCATTTCCCCGGAAATTCTATCCCTGATTCATATACAATTCTTTAAAATTCGGTCAATTATTTTCCGAAAAATTGGAAAAATTTTGGATACCGGTTCCCAAAAAGATCGGTAACGAAAAACTATACACTCTATAACACTCCCCGGAAAATTCTACCCCTATTTTATGTACTTTTAGTAAAAATTCGATCGAATAGTTTAAGAGTGTATAATGAACATACATACATACATACATACATACATACATACAGACATTCTATTTTATATATATAGATATATATGTATGTGTGTTCATGCCATAACGACGCTGGCAACAAGTGAACAGAACAGACCTGGACTGAACTGAATTGAATTGAACTAAAAAAAGAGTTCCCCAAAAAAGTATGTTAATTTTGCAACGGCGCGACATGATTCGCCTTTTTCGAGAGCGAGGATCCGAGAAAGCTCTCTCTCTCTCACCAGTGCCGATGGCAATGCGTGAAAAAGACACAAAAGGACAATCCTTGCATGACCGGATAAAATCCGAAAAACACGGCAAAAAGAACTACAGCCATCTCCGATCGCCGTCCAACGGAGGCCGTCATTATCGCGGCGTTTCGTCATTAGTAATCTTAAGCTACATAGCTCGTAATATAGCGTCGACAGAGCAAAAAGTCAACAATGATTGAGCCCCTGCGCCTTCCATCCGGATAGAGAAAGTATTGGGCATTCTGCCACGTCTTATCTCTTTCGCTTTTGTATTTTACTCATGATTCTGATTTCTCATTTTACTTATTTTTTTTCTTCCATTATCTTCCGCTATCTTACTAGCCGCTTTACATATCATCGTTACTATTAATATGTTAAAGTACAAATGTTCATGGCACTAACACAATGATCCTCTCTCGCTCACGCTCGCGCACCACTCATATATACCAGTTTTTCCTTTTAAAATAATTACCATAATTAGCGCGGATTACTTTATCATTATCGTAAATAATCGGGGAAAGAATTAGGAGGTTGGTTGGTGGGGGATTGTTGAAGAAAGCTTGGTTGATTGTTATAGGTTGCTTGGTGATTAGTTGCTTCGTTTTCCTATAGTGATGGTGGTGTAAGTACGCTCACGCTAAGGTCAATGATACGTACAGTAGATAAGGTATGCTTTCAGGATGAAGGACACGGGGTGATAGATGCAGAAATTTCGACATGCATCCGCTATTCGTCGTCGTCCTCCCATTTTTCCCATTCGCTGTCGCTTATTATTATAGTTGGAGCGCCCTTGTTTTGTATTTTTTTTGTACGCGTTTCTCATTTCCTGCAAGGAAAAAAAGAATATTTCATCTTTATTTCGAAAACGCTTGGACATTTATCTCGTAAATCAATTCAATCAGATTCGAGTTGCGAGTTGTGCAAAAAAAAAGAGTAATATATTCCGACTATTTAGTATAAGAAAATTTATGACTTTTAGCTTCTGACGTTACATGATAACAGTACCGAGGCTAGGAGTCTTAATGGTTAAAAGCGTAAGGTTGTGCTAAATTTAGATACGTTACCCTTTCGTATCGAGCCTTGTCCTTCTCTGCCATAGCCACGTATTTGGATTTGGTTTCGGGATCTGCGTCCGACCATTTCTTGCTTAATTCCTTAGATGTATCGCCCATCCCATATTCAGGATTCAGCATTTTGACCTTACCGCGTTTATCTTTGCAGAACCAGAAGAAAGCAGACCTAATGAAATTAATTATTAAATCTATTTATTATTCAAAGGGTTCGTGCTGCGATAATATGCTAAACCAATCTTTTATAAAGACTAAAAAAATTATAATATATAATTCGGAAATAATCTAAATTTGAATGTATAGTTTTAGGCCAGTCAAATTAGACAAAAAAAAGGCTTTTGCTTTCAGGTGATGCAAACTTTTTTATTCCTTTTTAGGCGTGTTGGGGGTGTTTAGAAAAGCTTATTTTTGAGTTGTCGTATCATGAGTCCCAGAGCTTTTTGAGGGAGGGAAGGGGAACCAATTTTTGACGAATCTGAATGAGTCACCGCTCATTTTCTTTGTTTTTTTAAGCCCTACAACTTTTTAAAGAGCGATAAAGTGCTATCTATTAATCGAAACGAGATAAATGCAAAAAACCGCGAAAATTTTATTTTTTGGAGGAACCAAAATTTTCGTTTTTTTTTGCAATAACTCGGCGAATGTTAATAAAAAATGAATGACTAACCTCATGAATGACTCATTTTGTAGCTGAGGGGTTATAATCATTCATTTTTTATCAACATTCGTCGAGTTATTGCAAAAAAACGAAAATTTTAATTCCCCCAAAAAATGAAATTTTCGCGGTTTTTTGCATTTATCTCGTTTCGATTAATAGATAGCACTTTTTCGCTTCTGAGAAAGTTGTAGGGCTTGAAAAAACGAAGAAAATGAGCGGTGACTCGTTTCGATTCGTCAAAAATTGGTTTCCCCTCCCCCCCTCAAAAAGCTCTGGGTCTCATGATACGACAACTCAAAAATAAGCTTTTCTAAACACCCCCAACACGCCTAAAAAGAAATAAAAAAGTTCGCATCACCTGAGATCTCAAATGTCTAATTTGACTGGCCTATTTTGAGAAATTGTTCTGTAAATTTAATTTTCAGAAAAACAATTGCAACTTTACTTTAAAGAAATAAATTTGCGGGAAGCCGAGATTCTCCAGAAATGACTAAAAATGCAAATAAAGCTTTAAAAAAAGTTACACTTTTGTTTTCGTTCGAATTTACAAGTTAACTTTTCTCGCTGCGTGTTTAAATATTAATCAAAATTTTTTCTCGAGAACGAGATACATTATGTATTAAGGTAGTTGTGTTTATAGTTCTACATACAATACCTATTATTTTACCTATTATAATAAAATAAATTAGTACGGTATAGAATAGGATTTATAGGATATAGGCAATCTGAACTACCCAAGGAACACATCGCAGTCAAAATGACATTATTTTGACGTCATAGTTACATCACGGCAGAAAAAGTCAACATGATGATTTTTGGTTACAAAATTTGACTGCTTATTGACGTCAAGAAAAAGTCTTACTGTATAGTAGTATGCATGGGGATTCAGTATAGTAAATTTTTCTTTACTGTGGTATTAGAAGAGGATATTAAAAGCAGATCGCATATATTCATTCAGTGAAATACATATGAAACAAATTTATTAAATACATATGTTAAATATACATGCAAATATATAACATATTAATATATATGTATATTTATATATTACATGCGCGCAGTATATAATATTAATATATACTTACAAAACTACATACATACTTATTTTTTCTTTTTTGCACATGTTTTTTGCTTCATATTGTTATAAAAGTTTAATATATTAAAGACTAGTATTAAAGATTGGAAAATTGAAATTAAAATTATATATTATATGCGAAGAAAAAAGTCGTCTATGTCTCAAATAACAAAAAAAGCGTTAAAAAATGATTTTGAAAAGTAAACAGTCAATACAAACAAAAGCGATACGCCTTTATTGCACATAAACTATTAATTAAGATAAAAGTAAAAAAAAGTCAGCATTTTCTGCACCAAATGTACAGAGAAAAACTAAAAAAGGCACTAATATTATTTTTATATATAGTATAACGTTCAAAAATAAAAAGAATTGTTTGCATTTATACCACACGCTGAGCACTGGTGCTAAACCAACGTTTCACGTAATCTTCAGGCTTCTTTAAGTCGACTGTTTTACCAAATTTCTGCAGAATAGCAGCTGTAAGAAAACATATATATCACTATTCACAACCAATTTGTCTCTTTTGAAATACAACGATAAAGTGTTATTCAAGGAGGTACACCACAGCTGAAGATATTAAAGCATTTGTTTTATTTTATTATTAAAAACACAGCTTTTCACTTGTATTAACAATATAGAAAAGTGGTGACCATCCTCTACTTAATTTTTATAATATTTATTATAAAGAAATTAATCCAAATTGATGCAGAAAAAAATGATAACAATTTTTAATTAATTTAAAGAAAAATTAAATTACAGAATCCATTTTAATAATTAATTTAAAAGATTATAAAAAATAATTAGTTAATGTGGAATAAACAGTTACAAATGATTTAATCAACACATTTTCCACAAGTAAATTATTCACCTTGTATAGCCTCATACGTTTTACTCTTGTTGAAAGCTATTTTGGTTTTCTGAGTACTTCTCCAACTAATAGATCTGGATAAGGAATTCGTGATCACTTTCGGGAGTACAGACTGCAGAGCAGCAACTTCTGAATCTTTGTTTTTCATTTTTGTCGCAAAGACATCTACCTGTAGGTATAAATATAATTTCATAAATGAAATAACATTATAAATATTATTTTAATTTTATTGATACGTAACAAGGCGCAAACGGAGAAACATAATTTTGGGGAACTAAAAATCAAGCAGACTGCTAAAATATATTTACCACGTATGTAAATGCATCGTCATCTGCGAGAATTTCTTCCAGTTTTTCCCACTCCTCTTCTGTACGTAAAGGAAATGCTGGGATTCCATGTGGTTGCTTCAATTTTATTTCTTCTGGAAAAAGTTTTTGTATGATACGGTCTAACTTAAGTTCCAAGTTGTCGAGCTTGATGTGTTCTTCTTCTTGAATTTTGACAATATTGTCAAGAACGTCCCACATCCACATGATATCTGTGCTTCCTGGAAATAATAGTAAATGCAGTTTATTTTATCGATTTCATTCTCATCTTAAATTGACATGGAAATGAAAAAAGTACTTACCGTCATTTCCTTTTTCCTTCTTGCGGGAGAAGTCGCCAGAGCCTTATCAAAAATATATCGTGTATAGTTAAAAACAAATTAAATAGTTAGGAAACAAAATAAAACATTATTCTCACCTCTCAAGAACAATTTTACGGTATTTCTCTTTACTGAGTTATCCCTATTAGCAAGGTCTTGCTGTGCAGACCTGTGTTCTGTCAAGTTCTGCATATCATTGCTATCACTAAGTTCATTATTGCTATGGAAAACTTCACTTCGGTCCTTTTCACCTCCCAACTCATGCAGTGAAAAGGAAATTTTAGACTCTGTTGACGTTTGTGTTGCGGGCAGCATCTCTGAATCAGAAGTCATATCTAAAAAAAATTGGGAAAATGTAATTATAGATTGTATATTGTCTAAATCGCAAGAATTCCAAAGCTGGCTGAAATACTATCACATTTTCTCTTTGAACTCATTACACATTACGGATGAAGAATGGAAATAATCAAAATGTATTAAATAGTGTAAATGATCAGCTCTGCAAGTGATGTTCGTAACAGCGAATAAAAAGGAAATGTTCACCCAGCATGGGGAAAAAGTAATCCAGGAAGCATCACAGAAATACTTTCGTGAAAAGAAGGAAAAACTCACCGTCAGTATTCAATGGGGATTGACACAAGTTTTTGGAGGCATGAAAATCAGTAGCATTTGCGTTTTCTGTATCTGCAGGGCTCTTTCCACAATTGCGAAGAATATCTGTAGCAATATAACCCAATTATAAGGCATTAACATTACTCATATAAATATAATATGATAAAAATGAGGGAGCATATTCACAGTTATGAGTCATGTCAGTCAAAGATTTAATTTGTTACCTTCCGATTGTGATTTTTCAAGAGACACTTTTTTATTTACTGTTTTGAAAACTTTCTTTGCGGTCAAGACTGTTTTTTTTGTATTCGAATTACTTCCGTTGCCCTTCGATGCTTTTATTGGATGAGAAACTTGGGCTTTCAATGCAGCGAGCTGCTCTCTGATTTTTACTGCAGGAGCTGGTACACTATTTACTTGAGAGACATCCTGGCACTTTTCACGTTCCTCGCTTTTTTTACGTTGCATTTCTCGACGGGGTTCTCTGCTTGCAACCTGCCGTTTATATTTTTTAGGCATATTTTCCGATTCCCGATCGTCATCATCAGAACTCTGACCAACATCATCAGAACTCTGATTCTGATATTTGACTGGACGTTGACGCTTCCGCGGCTTCTCGTAATCAGTCTTTATACCTTCATATGCAGTGTTGCCAGATCTTTACAGGTTAGCTGTCATATGCGTCCACCGCTATAAGAAATTGTGTACTTTGCGTAGCGATTGCTTCAAAACTAGATAGACAAGGGTCTTGTACTTTTGTAAGAATATTTTTACAAGTCTCTTTTGTTATCTCTTTGTTTCCTCTTCTAAAAAGGGCATGTCGTAGGTATTGTTGTCACTTTTCCGCGATGCCGATTGGTTCTCTTGCTGCGCTTACTTCATTTGCAGCTGTCATTGTATATTTTGACAGTTGTGTGTATCAAGGGTTAATAGTGTAATAGTAATATCATAATGTTAAAGCTAAATAGCGCGCGCAAAGCGCGCGTCTGTAGTGTCTAGTTTCATAAAAATCGTATGAGTAGTTTGATCGCTACAATTACAAACGTGATATGGGAAGCTGTTTTCGTCTTACGATACATGTAAAAAGTGCTAAGTTTGACTTCCATTATTTCAACTTTGGTATAGTCAACCTTTTTCTACTTGCACGTGTGTGTAGAGCGTGTTTACATTAATATGCTATTCAAATTTTAAAAGATTCCTATGAAAATGGGTTCTGCGACACAACTACCTTAAACAGGGCGCCATGAGGGCTTACAGCGGTCTCTTGGGAACATTGTGATCCTTGATGTGTTTGCGTTTCTTGCCCCTGCCCTTATTCTCTCCCTTAGGCGTATAGTTCTACATCTCCGTGTCGTATCTCTTCTTTGCCATTTCGTAGAAACGCTTCTTCTCGATGTCCGACATAGTCTACGACACATACGGTATTTCGTATAGCGTTAGCGTTTCCATATGGTTGATCTCGCATATTCACGTCCAATAAAAATGTTCAGTTACTGAGAAAATAAGTGTTCCCCGACCGACCTGGCATATTCACAGTCGCGTGCACGCAGGATAATAGATACTCTAAAAATACAGTTCTTTAACGACGGCGTCACGACGCGGGAGGTTTTTGCCGTGTATCGGATCCGTTTTACTTATCGATAATCTTGATTCTGCTGGACGAGATGCAGATTGACGGCTTAACGAGGCGGGACGGGTCGGCCTGTAACGACGCGCTTAAATACCGTGCTTGCACGTGGAGTTTATTGAGCGTACATCAAGAGACACGGTAGTGTCTCGCGCCAAGTATACGCGGAGCGAGACCGACCGTGTCTCTTTTACGCGACGCGACGGGTTGCGAGTACCCGAGATGTTGAGATCTCGATAACGAGTGAACGGATCAAGTTCTAAGTAGGCTTGATCGATAGCTTGAGGTCCAAATAGGGGGGGGGGGTTTCTCTTATAATATTCCGCTACGTGCCTTATACGAGCGGATATTGCGACGCAAAGTCCAAATGTGAAAATTTTTTTATTAAGATACGTCGTCTACTCATCATTATAACATATGCCATATATCACGTGATCAGAGAAAATGTCCCTTTCACTTTTTCGACACTGGCGGCGCAGGTATTGCCAGTTTCGATATCGCGCGCGTATTTTGAACGATCAAGTAGGTAAATTATTAAAGGTCGATAGACTTATCGGTCAGAAGGAAGATTTCTATTTAGTTAAATTAAGTATATATATAATATATATTGATTCTTATGAATCAAGCTTGAATTCGATGTTTAGGTATCCCAGGTTGCCGATGACGAGATACAGATAGTGCGCTTCATAGTTTTCGGTGTCCAGGTGTAATAATACGTTGAATTCGATGTCTACGTGTTCCAGGTTGCCGATGACGAGGTCCACATAGTGCGCTCCGTAGTTTTCGGTGTCTACGTGTATTAATACCTTGAATTCGATGTCCACGTGTTCCAGGTTGCCGATGACGGGATCCAGATAGTGCGCTTTATAGTTTTCGGTGTCCAGGTGTAATCGTACGTTGAATGCAATGTCCAGGTGTCCCAGGTTGCCGATGACGATGTCTAGATAGTGAGCTCCGTAGTTTTCGGTGTCTACGTGTATTAATACCTTGAATTCGATGTCTACGTGTTCCAGGTTGCCGATGACGAGGTCCACATAGTGCGCTCCGTAGTTTTCGGTGTCTACGTGTATTAATACCTTGAATTCGATGTCCACGTGTCCCAGGTTGCCGATGACGATGTCTAGATAGTGAGCTCCGTAGTTTTCGGTGTCTACGTGTATTTAATACCTTAAATTCGATTTCTAGGTGTCCCAGGTTGCCGATGACGAGGTCCACATAGTGCGCTTCGTAGTTTTCGGTATCCAGGTGTAATAATACGTTGAATGCAATGTATAGGTGTCCCAGGTTGCCGATGACGATGTCTAGATAGTGAGCTCCATAGTTTTCGGTGTCTACGTGTATTAATATCTTGAATTCGATGTCCACGTTTCTTTCTTTCTCTCTCTCTAGCAGCGCCAAGTTTTTTGACAAGAAAAATTTATGTATTTTAATAAAATATTTTAATTTTGTACTGTTACCTCTGTAATTATTTGCGATGCGATTAAATCTTTTAAAATACATATATAAACTTTGTATTTAAATACCTTGTATTTCCTTGTTGGATTTAAATATTTTAATAAAATATTTGTATTTTGTATTGTTACCTCTGTAATTCTTCACCTCGAAAAAACCTAAGTAACAAGTGGTAGACCGTAATCTTTGTATCTCGAAAAATACACCAAGAAAAAAAATTGATAATCCCAAGAAATATTTAGTTCGATACGTTCAACTAAACATTTTAATTAGTCAACTAGATATTAGTTGTTTGAACAATTTATTTCGTATTTTTAATCAAGAATTAATTAATTCAACTAATGTTTAGTTAACTAACTAAAATGTTTAGTTGAACGTATATCGGACAAAATATTTCTTAGGATTGACAAATTTTTTATCTCAGTGTATGTTCTCTCTGTAATTGGCGCTGTAATTTAAAAAGAGATATCATTTCTTTTTTGTAATTGTAATAGATCACTTGAAGCACGACTCATTTTTGATAAGGTAACATAATTTTGTGATGTGTATCACTTGAGTTATAATAATTTTTTGGAAATAAAAATACTACTGCTTAGGTTTTTTCGAGACTTTTCGAGATACAAAGATTACGTCTACCACTTGTTACCGGTTTTTTTAGGTAAATATACTACTGCTTAGGTTTTTTCGAGATTTTTTGAGATGAAAAAAGATTACGTCTACCACTTGTTACTTAGATTTTTTTTAGGTATAATATTACCACTGTTTTTTTTTAGGTAACAACATACATATATACACTACTACGCGTGTACTTGGCGCCTTTCTTTACCTTTTTTTAAAATACGTGTTTATTCAAAGGCTAACATCAAAGTGGCTCTCGCGAGTCCACAAGCAGAACTTTCGACAAAACGTTACGCATTCCGCTTCTCTCGTTCGCACCTCGGGCTGTGAAACCGACAAGCGGAGAAGTCCAACCAAGTATCGTGATCGCTTCGAAGTTAAAGTTAAAACTTTTAGTTCTTACAACGACTCTCTTGATCCTAGCATTAGCAAGGAGCTCTATTAATCTATCTCAAATTTATTTACGTATAGTATTAAGATCAAAAAATTACTTATGTTTTCATACATATACGATATTATTCCTGCATATTACTTGGTGTTTGCTGGAATATCCGCAGTAAAGATGTGATTTGTAGTGAATTATAGCGAGTAGTTTGAGCTGAAAAAAATCTCACCTTCCACCTCATTGTACAATTTTTGGAGAATATCCGGAAGGAGAGCTTCCTCTCGGGATGCTTTTCTTTATGCTCCTGGTGACATGTCTGGACGAAAAACGCGTACGCTGTCATCCGTCCTCTTGGCTTCGAATCCTTTTTTCTCGGCATATTGTCTCGCTGCCGGCTCTGAGCGTTATTTTGTTGAAGATTATTATTTTGCGGTATCTGCTGTATCGAGTGCTGAAATTTAAGCAAACGGTCTACAATGCAAAACGCTGCCGCGGCAAATAACAAAAGACCTCTTAACACCTTCAAACAACAAGTCACAACGGCAGCAATAACTTTCTACTCTTGTATCAAAAGAGATTTCTGAGACGGAAATACTTCTCTCTATTTCGACGTGAAAACAAAAGAAAAGTCTCTAAATTATCTCAAAGCAGAAATCTTCCATTATTCCATTGAAAGAAAGCTTAAAGTGGTTCTCGCAGTAATTTGAAGTCACAAAAACAACTATTGTTACTAGTGACAAATATGAATGATATAGTATGTAAAAATTAGCATACATTTAAATTAATTATTCCGTAAAGTGTTTTCTCATTTAACCGTTGCTATAAACTGAAAATATCAAAGCAAAGTTACAAATTTGACTAGAGTTGGTGATATAACCGTAAATATGATCACGCCGCGCGGTAAAGAATAAAATATACTAAAATAGAAAAAATGTACGTCACAATTTCTACAATTCCGCGATAATGAATATATATATTTATACAACTGCCGAAAAAGATATGTTATCCTTATAACCTCCATTCAACGGTGGGAGAATGGTAGGACACGCGACTTGTGCGTCAGCTGACGTGTGTGCAACGTTGCCAAGCAGCCACTCAAGACGGCCGCCATGACTCTCGTGTCGTGTCAAAACGTCGAAAGTTGCCGAAAGTTTGTCGAAAGTTTCGCTTTATTTATATATGGTACGGTCAATCAATTTGGTGTCGCGTCAGTATCTTTAGAAATGTATATTGCATCGATTAAACAGTTTTTTATTCGTTTATCTACTCGAGAAGTATGAACGTATTCCATAAATGTGCGATCTGACCCTCCTTTCCCTATTATCACCATGTAAAATTGGCAAAGTTTACGGACATATATCTCCGGAACCAAGCGGTAAAAAAATTCGAAATTTTTCAGACACACTCTAGGAACGTTAACCTTTCATTTAATATCATATTTTTCGGGCTATCTACATTTGACCTAAATGCTAGAACCACCTTAAGTGCTAAAATCTTCTACTTTCGCATCAAAAGAAAAATTTAAATTTAAAAATAGTAACGATCTATTTTTACATATTCGGGAAAAAAATTTAAGTCGCAAAATAGACTTTCTATTTTTAAATCGAGAAAAACTCGTGTAGTTATTCGCGTTAATACGCGGAGTAAAATACGCCGTGTCGTCGTATTATGAGAAATTTGCGTAAGTGGTGAGAGAATTTTCTCGCGTGTCCGTGATCGACATTATATCATTATTATATTATCAAATCGTTGTATGTTTGATAGTTGTATAGTATATAGATAGATCGAGGACTTGAATTTGCTCTCTAAGTGACTCTGCAACATAAACTACAAAACACTTTAATATAACTTTTGGTTTTTGTTCTGCGTTTGTAAAAACAGCTAAACTTAATGTACTATGTAAAAAAGATCACATAGAGTTCTTCGATAATTTAATTAACAAGTTATTAATAACTTGTTAATACATAACCGTAACAAAATTACCTTTTTTTAAAAAAAAGGTAAAAAAAGGCGCCAAGTACACGCATAGTAGTGTATATGTTGTTATCTAAAAAAAAAAGAAAGTGGTAGTATTATACCTCGAAAAAACCTAAGTAAGAAGTGGTAGACGTAATTTTTATATCTCGAAAAATCTCGAAAAAATCTAAGCAGTAGTATCTTTATTTCCGAAAAATTATAACCCAAGTGATACACATCACAAAATTATGTTACCTTATCAGAAAGAAGAGTCGCGCTTCAAGTGATCTATTTATACAATTACAAAAAAGAAATGATATCTCTTTAAATTACAGCGCCAATTACAGAAAGAACATATATATTGCCTCAAAAAATAATTGTTGCACTACTTTGAAAAATCTTTACATTGTGTCAATTAGAAAAGAATGTATGATAACAATTTTATAACATTAAAAAATTTTATTTAAATTTAACAAGAGAATACAAGATATTTAAATACAAAGTTTACATGTGTATTTTTTAATGGTCACAAAGAATTACAGAGGTAACAGTACAAAATAAAAATATTTTATTAAAATATTTATTCCAACGAGGGAATACAATTTGTATTTAAATACAAAGTTTATATATGTATTTTTTAATAGAATAAAAGATTTAATCACAAAGAAATACAAAGGTAACAGTACAAAATAAAAATATTTTATTAAAATACATAAATTTTTCTTGTAAAAACTTGGCGCTGCTAGACCTCGAAATTTTAAATAAATAAGGACAACAATAAATAAAAATAATTCAGAGAAGAATGCAACGAGAGTAACAAAATAATTATCAGCGTGGTGTGTATGTGCGAGCGAGTGATATGGGTGTGCGTGACGACGGCGAATAATGCGGCTTATCTATACTATTATTATAAAGCAACAGGGTTTGCAGTTTCTTGTTCGCTATGATCTCGAAAACCAATGGACCAAATTTTTACCAAGTATATATAAAATAGGGGTAGAATTTTCCGGGGAGTGTTATAGGGTGTATAGTTTTTTGTTACCAATTTTCTGGAAACTGGTTTTTTTTATTCTTCTAATTTTTTGAGAAATAATTGATCGAATTTTAAAGAATTGTATAGAAAACAGGGGTAAAATTTTCCGGGGAGTGCCATAAAGTGTATAATTTTTTGTTACAGATTTTTTTAAAAACCGGTATTAAAAGTTTTTCGAATTTTTTGGGAAATTACCGGAGAGTGCCATAAACCGGTTTTTTTTATTCTTCTAATTTTTTGAGAAATAATTGATCAAATTTTAAAGAATTATATAGAAAACAGGGGTAAAATTTTTCGGGGAGTGCCATAAAATGTATAATTTTTCGTTATCGATCTTTTTGGAAACCGGTATCAGAAGTTTTTCGAATTTTTCGGGAAATATTTGATTGAATTTTAAAGAATTGTATATAAAACAGGGGTAGAATTTTCCGGGAAGTGCTATAAACTGTATAGTTTTTTGTTACCTATTTTTTTGGGAACCAGTATCTTTTTGGAAATTGGTTACGAAATTTTTCTATATTATCTTTACTATTATCTTTACTATCTATATATAAAGAGACAAAGTTTGTAGCCTTTTTTTTGTTTGCTATGATCTCGAAAACCATTTGACCGAATTTTTGCCAAAAGTATATAAAATAGGAGTAGAATTTTTTGGGGAGTGTTATAAAGTGTATAATTTTTCATTACCGATCTTTTTGGGAACCGATATTCGAAATATTTTGAATTTTTCGGGAAATAATTGACCGAATCTTCCTGTGATGTTATTTTTTGACCCGGTGTTTATTATTTTTAAGTAGAGACTAAATAGCAAAAGCTACGCGTATGAGAACCATGCATATGAGAGCGCGAGCGAAGCCGCGGGGCATGCTAGTAATTAAGTATAGGATAATAGCCCAGTCAAATGGGTATTTTTCAAGGAAATAATGCTATGTGCGCTGCAACTAGCGTGGAAGTGTATATTTTGGGGTTGTAATGAAGATACTAAAAGCCCACCCCCGTACCATTTACGTAGCAAAAAGGGGAGTGCAAAAAAGGTGCCAAAAATTGGTTTTTTGCCAATAACTCAAAAAGTATCGCAATTAAAAAGTGAAGACGTGAAAGTTTGTAGAGAATTAAATTTTACACAAAAAAGGTCCAGAGAAAAATTTTGTACGACCAATTGCAGTCGATCTAGATTTTTTTGAAATAATAGGTATTTCATGAGAAATCAAGAGACACGGTAGTGTCTCGCGCCAAGTACACGCGGAGCGAGACCGCACCGTGACTCTTTTACGCGAACGCACGAGTTGCGAGTACCCGAGATGTTGAGATCTCATATAATGAGTGAACGGATCAAGTTTTAAGTAGGCTTGATCGATAGTTGGGGTAAAAATAAGGGGGGTATCTCCTATATAATTTTCCGCTACGTGCCCTACGAGCGGAGATATTGCGACGCAAAGTCCAAATGTGAAAATTTTTTATTAAGATACTACTTCCTAACGCCGATTATATATATATCACGTGATCAGAGAAAATGTCCCTTTCACTTTTTCGACACTGGCGGCGCAGGTATCGCCAGTTTCGATATCGCGCGCGTATTTCGAACGATCTAGTAGGTAAATTATTAAAGGTCGATAGACTTATCGGTCAGAAGGAAGATTTCTATTTAGCTAAATTAAGTATATATATAATATATATTGATTCTTATGAATCAAGCTTGAATTCGATGTTTAGGTATTCCAGGTTGCCGATGACGAGGTACAGATAGTGCGCTTCATAGTCTTCGGTGTCCAGGTGTAATAATACGTTGAATTCGATGTCTACGTGTTCCAGGTTGCCGATGACGAGGTCCACATAGTGCGCTCCGTAGTTTTCGGTGTCTACGTGTATTAATACCTTGAATTCGATGTCCACGTGTCCCAGGTTGCCGATGACGGGATCCAGATAGTGCGCTTCATAGTTTTCGGTGTCCAGGTGTAATCGTACGTCGAATTCGATGTCTACGTGTTCCAGGTTGCCGATGACGAGGTCCACATAGTGCGCTCCGTAGTTTTCGGTGTCTACGTGTATTAATACCTTGAATTCGATGTCCACGTGTCCCAAGTTGCCGATGACGGGATCCAGATAGTGCGCTTCATAGTTTTCGGTGTCCAGGTGTAATCGTACGTTGAATGCGATGTCTAGGTGTCCCAGGTTGCCGACGACGATGTCTAGATAGTGCGCTCCGTAGTTTTCGGTGTCTACGTATATTAATACCTTGAAATTGATGTCTAGGTGTCCCAGGTTGCTGATGACGAGGTCCAGATAACGCGCTCCGTAGTTTTTGGTGTCTAGGTGTAATAATACCTCGAATTCGATGTCTACATGTTCCAGGTTGCCGATGACGAGGTCCACATAGTGCGCTTCGTAGTTTTTGGTGACTAGGTGTATTAATAACTTTAAATTCAAATGTAGGACACGTAGATATTGAATTTTAGGTATTAATACACGTAGACACCGAAAACTACGGAGCGCACTATGTGAATCTCGGATCGGCAACGTGGGACACCTAGACATCGAATTCAACGTATTATTACACCTGGACACCGAAAACTATGGAGCGCACTATTTGTAACCCGTTATCGGCAATCTGGGATACCTAAACATCGAATTCAAGCTTGATTCATAAGAATCGACTTAAAAATTCCCTAGCGGCAGAACTAAAATTATGTCATGACATAATAAAAATTTGTAGAAATAAAATTATGTCTAGACATAATAAAAACTGGACAAATTAAAATTATAGACATAATAAAAATTGGATGAATTAAAATTATGTCTTAACATAATAAAAATTGGATGAATTAAAATTATGTCTGACATAAAAATAAGGCCGCATTTTTATTATGTGTATACACATAATTTTAATTCATACAATTTTTATTATGTGTACACATAATTTGTTTCCGAATGAACGTAAAACGTATTTGTTACAATATCTATCCATTATTGAAAATCGATATGCGCGACAAAAGCTCTTGTATATCATTAATTATGTTATTATTTATTATATATATTTCTATCCATATATTTTCAGTATTATTATTGTTACATTAGAAAAATTATTAGCATTTAGGATACGAATCTTTTTCCGTTAGTTTGTAAGTTTCATGAATAAAAAGATCATGTCGTATTATTAACATATACCTAAAATTTATAGAATCGTTATTAATTTTATTATATATCTCAATTGCGCAAATCTTAAATATGTTTTGTAAAAATTATGCATAATATTCCTATGCAAGGATACTTTGTTCAATTATTTCTTCCTATTGCATTTAAGTATAGAAAAATATACAATTTCTATGTGTTTGCACTTTATATTTAATGAGCAGGCAATTAAATATATAATATGATTCAAATTGCACTACGTTTACATGACACCGTTAATCGGGTTTTATAACATCGATAGTTGTCAGGAAGACCAATCGTAATCATTCTTCAGAAGAATGGAATAGTTGTGATTGACTGGCCTAAGAACTATTGATGTTATAAAACCCGATCAACAGTGCCATGTAAACGTAGTCTATGTTTCTTTATTGACTGACATAGTTATATACTTTTAAATCTTTTTCTTTTCTAAAATTTAATCAATTGAATAGCAAAATAAACTACGTTATCATATTATATACTTTTGGTACGTAGTGTGCAAATGTATTTTGAAATGAAGATTATATATTTTCTACTAAATTATTTACACACACGTGCGGTTTCAGAGAATCATTTTTCGCCAACTCAAATATGTTCCTACTCAACTGTCAAAATATGAAAGATAATTTTATCTAGATGTGACATTCGCTCGAATTCCCAAAATAATTTTCAAGGATGTGAGTACGAATATATATATCGTACTATTTAATATTTATAATTAATAGAAAATTATAAACAATGCGTTATGTATGAGAAATTTGACAGAATTGCTTTTATCAAATAGAATTAATTTGTGATTAGTTGAAAGAAATAAAAGAATAAACAAATCAGGTAAGTTTCAGACACGTGTTACAGGTGTCCATCTGTAATTATCAAAAACATCGATATCTGTAAATATCGGTACATATACAATTGCGAACAACATTCAGTAAGACACGCAAATAAAAATAAATAAAAAATTTTACAGTTAACGACTTATTAACATTAATCATGCTATATTGCGATTATGTTTTATGTTGAAATTAAAATATATATACAAGGTGTACAACTAAAAGGGTTACAGATTATTATTTTTTAAAAACTAAGCAAAATATTAAATTGTTGTTTTCTTTAGAAATAATAGACCATAACACTTTCAGCTTCATACCTTGTATATATCCTGTTTATAAGATTATAAGATATATTGTTTATAAGATTAAGATGCGTAACACACAACAAAAAGGCGTGATATCCGTACAAAATTACCTTTTTTAAAAAAAAGGTAAAAAAAGGCGCCAAGTACACGCATAGTAGTGTATATGTTGTTACCTCAAAAAAAGAGAAAGTGGTAGTATTATACCTCGAAAAAATATAAGTAACAAGTGGTAGACATAATCTTTATATCTCGAAAAATCTCGAAAAAATCTAAGCTGTAGTATCTTTATTTCCGAAAAATTATAACCCAAGTGATACACATCACAAAATTATGTTACCTTATCAAAAAGAAGAGTCGCGCTTCAAGTGATTTATTACAATTACAAAAAAGAAATGATATCTCTTTAAATTACAGCGCCAATTACAGAGAGAACATATATATTGCCTCAAAAAATAAATGTTGCACTACTTTGAAAAATCTTTACATTGTGTCATTAAAAAAGAATGTATGATAACAATTTTATAAGATTAAAAAATTTTATTTAAATTTCACAAGGGAATACAAGATATTTAAATACAAAGTTTACATGTGTATTTTTTAGTGGTCACAAAGAATTACAGAGGTAACAGTACAAACTAAAAATATTTTATTAAAATATCCAACGAGGGAATACAATTTGTATTTAAATACAAAGTTTATATATGTATTTTTCAATAAAATGAAAGATTTAATCACAAAGAATTACAGAGGTAACAGTACAAAATAAAAATATTTTATTAAAATACATAAATTTTTCTTGTAAAAATACTTGGCGCTGCTAGACCTCGAAATTTTAAATAAATAAATAAACTTATCCTATACTTAATTATAAGCCGCATTATTCGCCGTCGTCACGCACACCCATATCACTCGCTCGCACATTTACACCTCGCTGATAATCATTTTGTTACTCTCGTCGCATTCTTCTCTGAATTATTTTTATTTATTGTTGTCCTTATTTATTTAAAATTTCGAGGTCTAGCAGCGCCAAGTATTCTTACAAGAAAAATTTATGTATTTTAATAAAATATTTTTATTTTGTACTGTTACCTCTGTAATTCTTTGTGATTAAATCTTTCATTTTATTGAAAAATACATATATAAACTTTGTATTTAAATACAAATTGTATTCCCTCGTTGGATATTTTAATAAAATATTTTTAGTTTGTACTGTTACCTCTGTAATTCTTTGTGACCACTAAAAAATACACATGTAAACTTTGTATTTAAATATCTTGTATTCCCTTGTGAAATTTAAATAAAATTTTTTAATCTTATAAAATTGTTATCATACATTCTTTTTTAATGACACAATGTAAAGATTTTTCAAAGTAATGCAACATTTATTTTTTGAGGCAATATATATGTTCTCTCTGTAATTGGCGCTGTAATTTAAAGAGATATCATTTCTTTTTTGTAATTGTAATAAATCACTTGAAGCGCGACTCTTCTTTTTGATAAGGTAACATAATTTTGTGATGTGTATCACTTGGGTTATAATTTTTCGGAAATAAAGATACTACAGCTTAGATTTTTTCGAGATTTTTCGAGATATAAAGATTATGTCTACCACTTGTTACTTATATTTTTTCGAGGTATAATACTACCACTTTCTCTTTTTTTGAGGTAACAACATATACACTACTATGCGTGTACTTAGCGCCTTTTTTTACCTTTTTTTTTTAAAAGGTAATTTTGTACGGTGAAAAACACGTGAGCACGTCGCGCATTTTTTATCGATGGTTCAAAAATGGCGACTCGAATAAAAAAATAGTTCCAATAAAAGTTGTAGACAATTTAATTACGAACAATTTCCATTTTTTTTCGATACGATCAATATTGACAGAGATATGAATTTTTTAAAACATTTATTATCGCTCCTCGAGTATGATTTTTAGTGGTAAAATCGCTTGTAACTCAACATCTGTAAGTTTAACGCAAATATTACGTCTTATGAAAGTGAAAGATAATTAAATTTCGAAAATTTTGATGTATATGCAAACTCATTTTGGATATATGCGTAGGTTATAATGCTAATAAACATGAAAAATTGTCATTTTGTTGTGGATTTTGTCAAAAGAAGTCACTTTCGGTTAGCTGTAGGTCAAAATGTCTGTCTACATTTTTTTAAGAGAATTAAATTATCTTTAAAACGGCGTTTGGTTCATTTTTGTACGATCATTTGTTAGCAAGTTACAGCTGTTTAAAAATTTCATGAAAAATACAATTTCATACGAAATTAATAATATATTGAAAAAATATATGCGTAATAATTTTTTAAAAATTGGAATTCACCTATTTTTAGTAGTTTATATGTGTGTGAAAGTAATGCAGCACTGTAAGTTCATCGAAAGGTATGATTTCTTTACAAAAAGAACCCTCGAAAAGTGGTGTTTTTTAAAGAAATTATGCAAAAGTGGCATTTGTATTTAGTTTTTTGCATGTACCTTCTTTTCTATTAATTTTTCGAAAAAATTTCATCCGATCAAAATTAAAGCTGATAAAATTTCCTACAAAACTGATACTTTGATATTTGATTTGTAATAAGTAGTATTATGAAACGGACAATTGAAAATGCTTGTGATTTTGAATTTGCAGAAAAGTGAAATTTTGGAGCATTTTCAAAGTTAAAAATAATGTCCTTAACAAATTTTTAGAATTTTTTCAAGTATTGGAAGTCATTCTGCATACATTTAGGTGTCATTCAGTACCGGTGCGATATTTTTAGGACGAATAGTACACAAGAAAGCCCCATGCTGTCGGATAGCATGGGGCGAGCAGGTAGTCGGGCTTCAGTGTGGGGTCAGTTATTCGTTGAATTCTACTTATTACAAATCGAATATCAAAGTATCAGTTTTGTAGGAAATTTTATCAGCTTTAATTTTGATCGGATAAAATTTCTTCGTAAAATCAATAGAAAAGAAGGTACATGCAAAAAACTAAATACAAATGCCACTTTTGCATAATTTCTTTAAAAAACACCACTTTTCGAGGGTTCTTTTTGTAAAGAAATCATACCTTTCGATGAACTTACAGTGCTGCATTACTTTCACACACATATAAACTACTAAAAATAGGTAAAATCCAATTTTTAAAAAATTATTACGCATATATTTTTTCAATATATTATTAATTTCGTATAAAATTGTATTTTTCATGAAATTTTTAAACAGCTGTAACTTGCTAACAAATGATCGTACAAAAATGAACCAAACGCCGTTTTAAAGATAATTTAATTTTCTTCAAAAAATGTAGACAGACATTTTGACCTACAGCTAACCGAAAGTGACTTTTTTTGACAAAATCCACAACAAAATGACAATTTTTCATGTTTATTAGCATTACAACCTACGCATATATCCAAAATGAGTTTGCATATACATCAAAATTTTCGAAATTTAATTATCTTTCACTTTCATAAGACGTAATATTTGCGTTAAACTTACAGATGCTGAGTTACAAGCGATTTTACCACTAAAAATCATACTCGAGGAGCGATAATAAATGTTTTAAAAAATTCATATCTCTGTCAATATTGATCGTATCGAAAAAAAAAATAGAAATTGTTCGTAATTAAATTGTCTACAACTTTTATTGGAACTATTTTTTTATTCGAGTCGCCATTTTTGAACCATCGATAAAAAATGCGCGACGTGCTCACGTGTTTTTCATTTTTCATGAAATACCTATTATTTCAAAAAAATCTAGATCGACTGCAATTGGTCGTACAAAATTTTTCTCTGGACCTTTTTTGTGTGAAATTTAATTCTCTACGACTTTCACGTCTTCACTTTTTCCCCTAATTGCGATACTTTTTGAGTTATTGGCAAAAAACCAATTTTTGGGACTTTTTTTGCACCCCCATTTTTGCTACGACAATGGTACGAGGGTGGGCTTTTAGTATCTTCATTACAACCCCAAAATACACACTTCCACGCTAGTTGCAGCGCACATAGTATTATTTCCTTGAAAAGTCAATATTTCAGCCCATTTGACTGGGCTATAAGTTTATTTATTTATTTAATCCTGTACTTAATTATAAGCCGCATTATTCGCCGTTGTCACGCACACCCATATCACTCGCTCGCACATACACACCACGCTGATAATCATTTTGTTACTCTCGTCGCATTCTTCTCTGAATTATTTTTATTTATTGTTGTCCTTATTTATTTAATATTTTGAGGTCTAGCAGCGCCAAGTATTTTTACAAGAAAAATTTATGTATTTTAATAAAATAATTTTATTTTGTACTGTTACTTCTGTAATTCTTTGTGATTAAATCTTTTATTCTATTGAAAAATACATATATAAACTTTGTATTTAAATACAAATTGTATTCCCTCGTTGAATTAAATATTTTAATAAAATATTTTTATTTTGTACTGTTACCTCTGTAATTTTTTGTGACCACTAAAAAATACACATGTAAACTTTGTGTTTAAATATCTTGTATTCCCTTGTAAAATTTAAATAAAATTTTTTAATCTTATAAAATTGTTATCATACATTCTTTTCTAATTGACACAATGTAAAGATTTTTCAAAGTAGTGCAACAATTATTTTTTGAGGCAATATATATGTTCTCTCTGTAATTGGCGCTGTAATTTAAAGAGATATCGTTTCTTTCTTGTAATTGTAATAAATCACTTGAAACGCGACTCTTCTTTTTGATAAGGTAACATAATTTTGTGATGTGTATCACTCGGGTTATAATTTTTCGGAAATAAAGATACTACTGCTTAGATTTTTTCGAGATATAAAGATTATGTCTACCACTTGTTACTTATATTTTTTTTAGGTATGGTAACAACATATACACTACTATGCGTGTACTTGGCGCCTTTTTTTAACCTTTTTTTAAAAAAGGTAATTTTGTACGGATATCACGCCTTTTTGTAGTATTACGCATTTTATAAACAGTATGTACAGGGTAAAGCTATTTGGAAGTTTAATACTACCACTTTGTTTTTTTCGAGGTAACAGCATAACAGGGTAACAACATAATACATATACACTACTATGCGTGTACTTGGCGCCTCTTTTACCTTTTTTTAAAAAAGGTAATTTTGTACGGATATCACGCCTTTTTGTAGTGTGTTACGCATCTTAATCTTATAAACAATATATCTTATAATCTTATAAACAGTATATACAAGGTATGAAGCTGAAGGTGTTACGGACTATTATTTCTAAAGAAAACAACAATTTAATAATTTGCTTAGTTTTTTAAAAATAATAATCTGTAACCCGTTTAGTTGTACACCTTGTATATATTTTTCAATTTCAACATAAAACATAATCGCAATATAGCATGATTAATGTTAATAAGTCGTTAACTGTAAAATGTTTTATTTATTTTTATTCGCGTGTCTTACTGAATGTTGTTCGCAATTGTATATGTATCGATATCTACAGGCATCGATATTTTGGTTAATTACAGATGGACACCTGTAACACGTGTCTGAAACTTATCTGATTTGTTTATTCTTTTATTTCCTTCAACTAATCGCAAATTAATTTTATTTGATAAAAGCAATTCTGTCAAATTTCTCATACATAACTCATGTAATAAATAGAAAATTATAAACGATGCGTCATGTATGAGAAATTTGACAGAATTGGCATCGTTTATAATTTTCTATTGTTTAGACATAATTTTTATTCAGCGAATTTTTATTATGTCATGACATAATTTTAGTTCTGCCGCTAGGGAATTTTTAAGTCGATTCTTATGAATCAAGCTTGAATTCGATGTCTAGGTGTCCCACGTTGCCGATGACGAGGTCCACATAGTGCGCTCCGTAGTTTTCGGTGTCTACGTGTATTAATACTTTGAATTCGATATTTACGTATCCTACATTCGGATTTAAAGTTATTATTACACTTAGACACCAAAAACTACGAAGCGCACTATGTGTACCTCGTCATCGGCAACCTGGAACATCTAGAAATCGAATTTAAGATATTAATACACGTAGACACCAAAAACTATGAAGCTCACTATCTAGACATCGTCATCGGCAATCTGGGACACCTAGACATTGCATTCAACGTATTATTACACCTGGACACCGAAAACTACGAAGCGCACTATGTGGACCTCGTCATCGGCAACCTGGAACATCTAGAAATCGAATTTAAGATATTAATACACGTAGACACCAAAAACTATGAAGCTCACTATCTAGACATCGTCATCGGCAATCTGGGACACCTAGACATTGCATTCAACGTATTATTACACCTGGACACCGAAAACTACGAAGCGCACTATGTGGACCTCGTCATCGGCAACCTGGGACACCTAGAAATCGAATTCAAGGTATTAATACACGTAGACACCGAAAACTACGGAGCTCACTATCTAGACATCGTCATCGGCAACCTGGGACACCTAGACATCGAGTTCAACGTATTATTACACCTGGACACCAAAAACTACGAAGCGCACTATGTGGACCTCGTCATCGGCAACCTGGGACACCTAGACGTCGAATTCAACGTACGATTACACCTGGACACCGAAAACTATGAAGCGCACTATCTGGATCCCGTCATCGGCAACTTGAGACACGTGGACATCAAATTCAAAGTATTAATACACGTAGATACCGAAAACTACGGAGCGCACTATGTGGACCTCGTCATCGGCAACCTGGAACACGTAGACATCGAATTCAACGTATTATTACACCTGGACACCGAAAACTATGAAGCGCACTATCTGGACCTCGTCATCGGCAACCTGGGATACCTAGACATCGAATTCAAGCTTGATTCATAAGAATCGACTTAAAAATTTTTTAGCGGCACTTTCTGCGTTTCTGCCAAGCGTAGAGAACTTTCTTTTCCGGCAGCGGTGGTAATACGATGTAAAGATACGAAATCTCTCTAGATATACATGAAGCAATTGACTCAATATATATGTTTGGCACTCGCCAAATTGTATATATAGTTCTCCTTAGTTTAGTTATGTACATACTATTTTGATTATCTCTCGTTTAACGTATTTCGGGACTCGCGCGAAACGTCGGCGGATCGCGATCGACACGCGTAATCGATGTTTCCGCGACTCACCAATCGGTGCTGCCCTCGTTCACCCCACGAGGGCACCCGTCTAACGAAGAGCAAGTACTCCCGCTCCCGACACTTACAGCGCCGGAGCGCGAACACTCTCTCACAAGAAGTCCTTCGTTTAACACGTCTCGGGGTGCACACGCACTACGCTATACCGTCGGATTCCGAGATCCAGAAGGTTCGCCAGATCGACGGCCTTCCGTGCTTGCTTGCTTTGCTGCCTGCCTTGCTTGCCCCGCTGTTTGCTTGCTGCCTGCCTTAGCCCGCTGCCTTGCTGCACGTGCCACCACGAGCTTGCACGAGACGGATCCTCGAGGAGACGACGGCATCCCGAACGGTGAGTCGCATGCCTTTTACATCGATTCTCGCTTTCTATTCGCTTTGGGGAGGCATTACACACCTCCCCTGGTCCTTCGAGTCACGCTTATCGCAAATCCGGGGACGGCTCCACCGCTCCCCGAGCATTGGTCCTTCGAGCCGGATCGTCGCGTCATTGAATACCGCCGACCTTTCGCTAGAGTACCTCGTTAAATGCGTTAAAGAGCTATCGCGCAAGGCTTCCCTAGACGTGGAACGCTTTCGTGAAGTTAATTCGCTCGCGCCTTTGCATCTTTATAATCGGAGTAGCTCGCCCGCCACGATATCTCTCGACCGCAGGATCGCTCAATCGCAGGATCGCTCGCGACGGGAATACACGCGCGGAGCCGTGTGCGCCATTATCGCTGATCGCTCGACCGTCGAATTGACGGCACATAATTAAATCGTCATTGTCGCCCAGTTAGCAATACGATTGAATATACTAATTAAGGAATATTCCTTCGCGAATATTCCATCGTGCCATCGCACATACATTTCAAACGAGCCATACGTTACTCGCCACCTTGGCGGGCGGACGCTGTTGTTTGTCTCTTTTTTTTTGCCGTCGGAATTCAGAGTCTTCGTGCCTCGTTGTTTTCGTACACCGTGTGGATCGTTCGAACTGCCATCGACTCAGAATAATATTTCGCTGTCCTTCGATCGTTCTGACTTGTATACGCTATTATAATTCTCTATTATAATAAGTACTGGTCGTTCCTCTTATCTCCTTCGCCTCTTCGCGGTGAAGATATTCAAGTTCTCGCAATTATTAGTCGCTAAATTGCACCATGTCAAAGAACGCACAACCTCGTCGTGAATTGTGCATTCGTCGTATGCGTGAGATCCATGATCTCTCCCTACAAGCCGCAACCGACGCGGCAATGCGCGCAAACTTCCTCGGCCGCTACTCGAGCGTGGCAAAACTCGCGGATGATTTTGAGAGTGCGCATCTGAAAATCGTGCAGGAAACCTCGGATTTCGACGCCGAGGACGTGATTCGGGCCGAGTTCGATAAGATGCACTACGCTGTAAAGGGCCGGTACCACGTGGTCACCGGCGCGCCGCACGGAACCGCACAGACGCAGCCCTCGGGCCAGACCTCGGCTATCAAATTGCCGAAGATCTCGCTTCCGCAGTTCTCGGGCGATCTATCGTTATGGCCTTCTTTCATCGCGTTTTTTAATACGTCGATACATGATAACCGGCAGATTTCCGCGATCGAGAAATACCAATATCTGTTGGCATCGCTGAAGGACGAAGCCCTCAACGTAATTAAAAACTTGCCGTTCGCCGCGGAGTACTATCCGATTGCTTACGACGCGCTCCTCGCTCGATATCGGAACAAAAGGAAGCTTGCGGACTATCATTTACGCTCCATGTTTGAGGCAACACCGCTGAAGACGGAGTCGGCCGAGGCTCTCCAAAAATTGTTAGACGCGTTTACTGAGAATACGCGCGCGCTCTCTCTGATGAAATTCCCGACAGATTCGTGGGATTTTGTTCTGCTGACATTCTTGTTGGACAGGCTTCCGCGTTCCCTTCGGGAAAAATTCGAATCTGCTCACCGGGCTGAGGAAATACCGCGATATGCTCAACTCACGCAGTTTCTGTCAGAACATTGTAAGGTTCTGGAGGCCGCCGCGGGCCCGTCCACTACATCGATCAAACCTAAGCCTAGGGCGGTCTCGTCGTTTACTCATACGGCCGACTGCCCGATTTGCAAGGAACAGCACTACATCTCAAAGTGCCCGCGATTCCTAAAACTCTCGCCGAGGGAGAGACAGTCCCAGGCGCGCGATTCGAAACTGTGCCTTAACTGCCTGCGATCGGGGCACGGAATGAAGAACTGTCCTTCCGCGTGGACGTGTCGAACATGCGGCGCGAAGCATCATACGCTCTTGCATCACGAGCGGAGCTCGGACTCTAACTCTACGACCGAACCCGTGACCGCGACTCCTGTCGCGCAGGACCTCGCGGACGCTCCTCAATCGGAGGAAAAACCGATCGTCACAATGACGAGTCGAGCCGATAGGGTCGTGCTATTATCCACCGTACGAGCTGAGGTGATAGACGCCCACGGCAACGCGTTACCTGTCCGTGTGCTATTGGATAGCGCGAGTCAGGCTAATTTTGTTACAGAAGGCTGCCTTCGGAGAGGCGGCTTCCGTCGAACGCGACACAGCGCGACCGTATTCGCAGTAAATGAGGCTAAGGCGGCCACAACGAGGGGCCTTACCTCTTTCGTAATTCGTGCGCGCGGTCAAGACGATACTCGATTCTCAATCGAAGCTACGGTCCTCCCTCGCATCACCTCGCCGTTGCCTAACGAAAGGATTGAAGTCCAATCGTGGACTCATTTGAAGAGATTGACGCTCGCGGATCCCGAGTATTGCTTGCCCGGTAATATTGACATTTTGTTGGGAGCAGAGTGGTTTGTATCCCTACTGCGTGACGGTCGTCGTAAGGGAGGGAAGGGAGAACCCGACGCTTTCAATACAATTTTCGGTTGGGTACTCACTGGTGCGGTATCTTCGGTGCAAGCCGCACCCCTGCGTTCGTTCGCGACTACACTCGAGTCGATCGAGACCTCAATCGGCCGCTTTTGGCAATTAGAAGAGGTGCCGGACGACACTTCGTGCTCGGAGGAAGATCGCCGTTGTACGGATTTCTTCGCTAGGACCACGTATCGGGATTCCTCGGGTCGGTTCGTGGTTTCGTATCCATTCGCGACAGATCCTCCTACATTCGTCGACTCGCGTTCCATCGCCGTAAGTCGTCTCCGTGCGCTCGAGCGCCGATTCCGATCTAACCCTGAGTTTCGCGTCAGTTATAACGAGTTCATGCAAGACTATCTCGACAGCGGTCATATGAAATTGCTACGTAATCCATTCCCGGCGGATGGACACGTTTATTATTTGCCGCATCACGGCGTGTACAAACTCGATAGCACTACCACAAAGCTGCGGGTAGTTTTCAACGCTTCGTCGCGATGCGCTAACGGACTGTCGCTGAACGACACGTTGCTTAGCGGCCCGAAATTGCAGCAAGACTTGCTCGCGATCTTAATTAGATTTCGCGCCGAACCGGTGGCCCTCACCGCGGATGTGAAGCAGATGTTCCGCCAGATCTGGATAAACCCAGCGCAATGCGACTACCAACGCATTGTCTGGCGTTTTTCAGAGTCAGATCCTATCTTGGATTATATCCTCCAGACGGTTACCTTCGGCGTAACTAGCTCACCGTTCCTGGCGATCTACTGCTTACTCCAGCTCGCGATTCTATATCGGACAGAATATCCCTTGGCCTACGCCGCTTTACTCGAGGCTCTTTACGTCGACGATGTCGTGATTAGCGTTTGTACCGTGGAGCAGGCTCGCGCACTTCGTGACCAGCTGCTATCGCTACTCCGCCGCGCCGGCTTCGAGCTTAGAAAATGGGCGAGCAGCCATCCCGCCGCGTTGGATGGGCTCGACCCTCAGTTATGCAATCAAACAATGTTGTCGTTTGAATCGAGCGAGGATCATTCCGTTAAAACCTTAGGCCTACGATGGCACTCACAATCCGATAGTTTCGGATTTCACGTCAATCCGTTGGACCGCAAGTGCACTAAACGTACTATACTCTCGGAGGTGGCGCGTATCTACGACCCCCTGGGATTGCTGGCTCCACTCACGTTCAGCGCGAAATGTCTCATCCAGCACTTGTGGAAGCTCAAGCTGGAATGGGACGACGAGCCTCCGACCGATATCTGTCGCGATTGGGATCGTTTCCAGGCGGAAATCGACGAGCTCGCTTCCCTACGCATTCCTCGCACGTTTGACACACGCAATGTCATTCGCCGTGAACTGCATGGCTTTTGTGATGCCAGTGAACTGGGCTACGGGGCCGTGATTTATTTACGTTTTGTCACCCGGGATGGTGTAGTCGTTCGTTTGCTCTGCGCGAGATCTAAAGTGGCACCGCTCCGGTCCGTCTCTATTCCACGTTTAGAGCTCTGTGCAGCTTTGCTACTCTCTAGACTCATCACTTACGTGCGTCAAGTCCTCAAGGGACACCTCGAGATCGACGCCGAAAACGCGTGGTCGGATTCCGAGGTGGCTCTTGCGTGGATTCGCTCGTCTCCACACAAGTGGAAGACATTTGTTCGCAACCGTGTCGCTCTTATTCAAGGGAAACTTCCGGTCTCTGCTTGGGGCCACGTCAATACGGAATCCAATCCGGCGGATCATTGCTCCCGCGGACTTTATCCCCGAGATCTGGTAGCTAATACGATGTGGTGGACGGGCCCCGAATGGCTCGTGCACTTCGAGCCCCAAAATGAACCTACCTCTCGTTTAGATATTCTTCCTACGGAGGAGGAACGAATCGCGGTTCTTGTCGCGCTCGATTCACCCGACGTGGTTTATACGTTATTGGATAAATTCTCGTCGTTAGACAAAATCTGTCGAATAATCGCGTATATGTTTCGCTTTGTAAATAGGTTTCGCGTCAAGTCGACTCACGCGTCCTTGGCCATTGATCAGCTCGAGCTGCATTCCGCACTACTGATCATAGTAAAATTAGTGCAAGCGGATGCATTCCGAGAGGAAATAGACCGGCTTAGGGTCGGGAAGGGGATTCCTAAGCCTCTTCTCAAGCTCACTCCCTTTCTCGATCCCTCGGGCGTCCTCAGGGTGGGCGGTAGACTCGTGCAGTCAGCGCTGCCGTTCGAGAACAAGCACCCCGCACTCCTACCTAGCAAACATCGACTCACGGAGCTCGTGATCGAGCAGATGCACTGCGCTCACCTCCACCCGGGTAGACGCGCGATGCAGTACTTATTGGCTCGCAGGTTTTGGATTCTCGGAGTACACCGCGCAATTCGACGTGTGCTTTCGCGATGCCATAAGTGTTTCCGAGCCAATCCTCGCGCTACTCCACCTTTCATGGCGACCCTGCCGGCTGAGCGAGTCAGTCAGGTCAAGCCATTCTCGATTACAGGAGTCGATTTCGCGGGACCATTCTCGTTGGTCACCCGTCGAGCCCGCGGAGTCTCCTCCTTCAAAGCATATGTCTGTTTGTTCGTCTGCTTCGCAATCAAAGCTATTCACCTGGAGGTAGTACTTTCGTTGTCTACGGATTCATTCCTAGCTGCGTTGCAACTATTCGTGGCGCGACGCGGACGCTGCTCGCTCCTTTATAGCGACTGCGGCACTAATTTCGTGGGGGCCGCGCGCGAACTCGAGACTCACATGAGCCTCGCGGCGGAGCGAGAGAGAATCAAGTGGACATTCAATCCTCCCTCAGCGCCCCACTTCGGGGGCCTCTGGGAGTCGGGCGTCCGGTCTTTCAAAACCCACCTGCGACGAGTGGTGGGCGACCAAGTCTTGACGATCGAGGAGTTTACTACGGTTCTCGCACAAATCGAGGCCGTCTTGAACTCTCGTCCCCTCTGCCCCGTGAGTACCGATCCGTCAGACCTCGAGGTCCTATCCCCGGGGCATTTCCTTACCATGGAGCCCCTGGTATCCGTTCCCACGCACGACGTGACTCCCGTGCCTGTTAATCGTCTGAGTCGATGGCAGCTCATTCAGCGAATCCACCAGGACTTCTGGAAACGCTGGCAGGAGTATCTCAACACGCTCCAACAGCGTCCCAAATGGTTGAACTCCGTGAATCAGATCGCTGTCGGCTCGCTGGTCCTCATCAAGGACGCCAACATGTCCCCGTTACGTTGGAAACGTGGACGCGTGGAGGCGCTACACCCGGGTAGCGATGGCGTCTCACGTGTCGCCACGGTGCGGGTGGCGGATGGCTCGGTCGTGCGTCCCCTTGTGAAATTGTGCCCCCTACCAATGGGCACCGTTCCACAGGCGACTGTCACCGTTTAAATTTTAAAATACAACACGTTGTATTTTGGTGGGCGGTATGTTTGGCGCTCGCCAAATTGTATATATAGTTCTCCTTAGTTTAGTTATGTACATACTATTTTGATTATCTCTCGTTTAACGTATTTCGGGACTCGCGCGAAACGTCGGCGGATCGCGATCGACACGCGTAATCGATGTTTCCGCGACTCACCAATCGGTGCTGCCCTCGTTCACCCCACGAGGGCACCCGTCTAACGAAGAGCAAGTACTCCCGCTCCCGACACTTACAGCGCCGGAGCGCGAACACTCTCTCACAAGAAGTCCTTCGTTTAACACGTCTCGGGGTGCACACGCACTACGCTATACCGTCGGATTCCGAGATCCAGAAGGTTCGCCAGATCGACGGCCTTCCGTGCTTGCTTGCTTTGCTGCCTGCCTTGCTTGCCCCGCTGTTTGCTTGCTGCCTGCCTTAGCCCGCTGCCTTGCTGCACGTGCCACCACGAGCTTGCACGAGACGGATCCTCGAGGAGACGACGGCATCCCGAACGGTGAGTCGCATGCCTTTTACATCGATTCTCGCTTTCTATTCGCTTTGGGGAGGCATTACACACCTCCCCTGGTCCTTCGAGTCACGCTTATCGCAAATCCGGGGACGGCTCCACCGCCCCCCGAGCAATATATAATACCTAATTTACCTAAATAGAAATCTTCGAATCTTCCTCCTGACCGATAAGTCTATCGTCCTATAATTTATCTACTAGATCGTTCGAAATACGCGCGCGATATCGAAACTGGCGATACCTGCGCCGCCAGTGTCGAAAAAGTGAAAGGGACATTTTCTCTGATTACGTGATATGGCATGAGAGACGGTCGACGTAGAAGAAGTATCTTAAAAATAAATTTTCACATTTGGACTTTGCATCGCAATATCTCCGCTCGTAGGGCACGTAGCGGAATATTATGAAAGAAACCCCCCCCCCCTATTTGGACCCCAAGCTATCGATCAAGCCTACTTAAAACTTGATCCGTTCACTCATTATATGAGATCTCAACATCTCGGGTACTCGCAACTCGTGCGTTCGCGTAAAAGAGTCACGGTGCGGTCTCGCTTCGCGTGTACTTGGCGCGAGACACTACCGTGTCTCTTGACGAGACACTACCGTGTCTCTTGATTTCATTAATCAAAAAATATTGTGACATTTTCTTTTTATCAAAGAGAGATTTTATAATAATAATGAGTGATAAGAAACATAAATTGAGGAGTAATGTGGGCAAAAATAAGGGACAATTTGTGAAAATAAAAGTGAAGCAGCGCACTCAAAATATTATCAATTCTATAAAGAAAAGATTCAATAAGGTAAGGTTACAGAAACGGAAATATTATTAATTAAATAACTGGAAGAACAAGATAATTGGCATTGTAACTGTAATTTATATTTTGGTAAAGGAGTCCGATTTTGCAAATTATCTAGTTTTTAATGGACGTCGACTTGTAGAAATTAAAATGCTTGCAGCTGAACTGTGGTGTACTGCTTGTGACATGCATTCATCATTAAGAAATATTAAATCAGAACAATTATTTGGTCTTGCAAGTATTTTCCAAATTCAATGCAAAATATGTGACAAGATTTATTTTTTAAAACATAATAAATAGTTAATAGTTAATAGTTAATAGTTAACCGTAATGAACTGAAGTGTGACATGAGCGCACAGCTTGCAGCGTTGCCAAATCATTCCTTGAAAGTCGCCATTAAAAATATTCTCCTATAAACCACATTTTAAGTCAACTTTTAACATAAATATTTTGTTTAAATATTCGGTGACTTGGTATTTTTATCGGCTCTATCGAAAGTATAGAGTTTAGCGAATATGTAGCGCAGTTAATATTTAATATCTTAAATTATTTGATAAACAAATTATTACATTGAAGTGTGGAAAATAGACTTTTTCGATAACGTCACATATAAAATATCGAATTTTCAAAGTCATAATTCTTCTTTATATGTTCGGTAATGTGGTTTAATTTTTTTTCTGGCATAAAGATATGCATTTTAACTTTCTCGTACCAAAAAATCAGTTAATTCTTAAGACTTTGGTGTCATGAAAGAAATATACCTTAATAAGTCGTTAACTGTAAAATTCTTTATTTATTTTTATTCGCGTGTCTTACTGAATGTTGTTCGCAACTGTATACGCACCGATATCTTCAGGTATCGATATTTTTGATAATTACAGATGGACACCCTGTAACACGTGTCTGAAATTTACCTAATTTGTTTATTCTTTTATTCCCTTCAACTAATCGCAAATTAATTCTATTTGATAAAAGCAATTCTGTTAAATTTCTCATACATAACGCATGATTTATAATTTTCTATTAATTATAAATATTAAATAGTACGATATACATATATTCGTACTCACATCCTTGAAAATTATTTCGGGAATTCGAGCGAATGTCACTAGATAAAATTATCTTTCATATTTTGACAGTTGAGTAGGAACATATTTGAGTTGGCGAAAAATGATTCTCTGAAACCGCACGTGTGTGTAAATAATTCAGTAAAAAATATATAATCTTTATTTCAAAATACATTTGCACACTACGTACCAAAAATATATAATATGATAACGTAGTTTTTGCTATTCAAGAAAAGAAAAAGATTTAAAAGTTTATAACTATGTCAGTCAATAGTCAATAAAGAGACATAGACGCAAATTGAATCATATATATTTAATTGTCTGCTCATTAAATATAAAGTGCAAACACATAGAAATTGTATATTTTTCTATACTTAAATGCAATAAGAAGAAATAATTAAACAAGTATCCTTGCATAGAAATATTATGTATAATTTTTACAAAACATATTTAAGATTCGCGCAATTGAGATATATAATAAAATTAATAACGATTCTATAAATCTTAGGTATATGTTAATAATACGACATGATCTTTTTAATCATGAAACTTACAAACTAACGGAAAAAGATTCGTATCCTAAATGCTAATAATTTTTCTAATGTAACAATAATAATACTGAAAATATATGGATAAAAATATATATAATAAATAATAACATAATTAATGATATACAAGAGCTTTTGTCGCGCATATCGATTTTCAATAATGGATAGATATTGTAACAAATACGTTTTACGTCCATTCGAATACAAATTATGTGTGTACACATAATAAAAATTGTATGAATTAAAATTATGTGTATACACATAATAAAAATGCGGAATTATTTTTATGTCAGACATAATTTTAATGCATCCAATTTTTATTATGTCAAGACAATTTTAATTCATCCAATTTTTATTATGTCTAGACATACTTAATTTTAGTTCTGGCGCTAGGGAATTTTTAAGTCGATTCTTATGAATCAAAAGCTTGAATTTGATGTCTAGGTATCCCAGGTTGCCGATGACGAGGTCCACATAGTGCGCTCCATTGTTTTCGGTGTCCAGGTGTATTAATACCTTGAATTCGATGTCCACGTGTTCTAGGTTGCCGATGACGGGTTCCAGATAGTGCGCTTGATAGTTTTCAATGTCCAGGTGCAATAATACGTTGAATTTGATGTCTAGGTGTCCCACGTTGCCGATGATGAGGTCCACATAGTGCGCTTCGTAGTTTTCGGTGTCTACGTGTATTATCTCAAATTCGATATCTACTTGTCCTACATTCGGACTTAAAGTTATTAATACACCTAGACACCAAAAACTGCGAAGCGCACTATGTGGATCTCGTCATCAGCAACTTGGGACACCTTATAGACATCAAATTCAACGTACGATTACACCTGGACACCAAAAACTATGAAGCGCACTATCTAGATCCCGTCTTCAGGAATTTTGGAAAACGTGGACATCGAATTCAAGGTATTAATAATACACGTAGACACCGAAAACTACGGAGCGCACTATGTGGACCTCGTCATCGGCAACCTGGGACACCTAAACATCGAATTCAACGTATTATTACACCTGGACACCGAAAACTATAAAGCGCACTATCTGGATCTCGTCATCGGCAACCTGGGATACCTAAACATCGAATTCAAGCTTGATTTATAAGAATCGATTTAAAAATTCCCTAGAGGCACTTTCTACCATACGTAGAGAACCTTCTTTTCCGGCAGCGGTGGTAATACGATGTAAGGATACGAAATCTCTCCATCAGGATGTTCGATTGATGTATGTCATAAAAAAAATCAAAAAGTGCTTTACAGTTTTTTAATATCTTTAATATTAAGCGAGATATTGCAAGTCTATGTTTGAATAATTTTTTAAATCAAGTACCCATATAAATGAAGTATGTACATGTCCACATATTCCGTAAATAAGAAAAATTTTGCTCCGGAATTTCAAATGAAAATACTTGTGTACAACTTCAAATATATTATTGACTGCAGTTTTTTCCATATTCGTCATCCCCGTGTCGATGATCAAACTCAGATGACGATAAAAATGCAAATATAGAGAAATTGAATATTATCGTCTTGTAGACATATGTGCATGTCTATGAAATATTATAATAATAAATAATGAATCATAAAATTAACATTATATTACGAGTTAACCATATAATTTCAATAGTCACAAATTTTTACAAGATCGATTATCTTTAATATTATCTTGTCGATATGATAAGGTTGAATCTTTGTCCCGAAGTTCTTGTTGCCTTTAAAAGCCTCTCGAAGTTTATCTTTCATATTTTTAAGTAGACTTTATTTGAAATTTCTGGAAACAAACGGATCTCTTCTTTTAAAATATCTAAGAGTCAGTAATCTTCAAAAAATCTTCGAAAAACAATGGACAGATCTCACATAAAAGCCGTGAAAGAGAAAATAAAGTTTCATATCAACCGATCCGCCGTGCAGTCTATTAGTGGAGGCAACGTAGGCGAAAAACATGCGTTATTTAGAAAGTTGTTCTCGAAGAATGAATTCACTTGAAACCTTTTGGAAAGTGTTTTTCTACCCTTAAATGGAAAAGTTTACCTATTTATTTCATGTGCTCTTACCTAATTTTGAAAAAAAACAAAAAAAACTGATTTTTTTTAAATGTAAGAAAATGATTGTAATTAAAAAAATGTTAAATGTATAATCATGAAATTTATAGGTAATGTGTTTTCAAGGTTGCTGAATACAAATCTGAAGTAAAATTTTCAACATTATAAAATGGCGACTCAAAAGGGCACGGAGAAAATTGTTACGGTTGTTACAACAATGTTCTCTATGATTAAAAGAGAAATGTATGTAAATTCAAGTTAAATTGATATTACATTGAATGTAGCTGTTAAGATATGCCCATTTATACAGTTGTCATAACCGTATAGTTCTTATACGATACGTAACATTCGGTTATAATACTCTCGTATATGGTTGCCTCAACCAAAGGATTATTGCTATCCCTGCTCTTATGTGGTCTGCAGCACAAATATTATGGTTGAGAGATCCATAAGATATAGCTGCGCGGTACAGCACTCACTGATTGAGAGTTCATTTCGCGCGCAAAAGAATGTCTGCATAGAATAAAGTGGATTTGATAAGGATGTTTTAACTTTAAGGCCTATCTACATAAGACGCAGAACGCGAGTCGCTGCGTGTGTCTTGCGACTCGCGTTCTGCGTCTTATGTATTATAGATATAGGTCTTTATAAATATACTTTTTTCATAAATCAAGAGACACGGTAGTGTCTCGCGCCAAGTACACGCGGAGCGAGACCGCACCGTGACTCTTACGCGACGCGACGGGTTGCGAGTACCCGAGATGTTGAGATCTCGATAACGAGTGAACGGATCAAGTTCTAAGTAGGCTTAATCGATAGTTGGGGTCAAAATAAGGGGGGTATCTCCTGTATAATTTTCCGCTACGTGCCCTACGAGCGGAGATATTGCGACGCAAAGTCCAAATGTGAAAATTTTTTATTAAGATACTCCTCCTCCTCCTACTCCTCCTAACGCCGATCTGTGTGATCACGTGATCAGAGAAAATGTCCCTTTCATTTTTTCGACACTGGCGGCGCAGGTATCGCCAGTTTCGATATCGCGCGCGTATTTCGAACGATCTAGTAGGTAAATTATTAAAGGTCGATAGACTTATCGGTCAGAAGGAAGATTTCTATTTAGCTAAATTAAGTATTTATATAATATATATTGATTCTTATGAATCAAGCTTGAATTCGATGTTTAGGTATCCCAGGTTGCCGATGACGAAGTACAGATAGTGCGCTTCATAGTTTTCGGTGTCCAGGTGTAATAATACGTTGAATTCGATGTCTACGTATTCCAGGTTGCCGATGACGAGGTCCACATAGTGCGCTCCGTAGTTTTCGGTGTCTACGTGTATTAATACCTTGAATTCGATGTCCACGTGTCCCAGGTTGCCGATGACGGGATTCAGATAGTGCGCTTCATAGTTTTCGGTGTCCAGGTGTAATCGTACGTTGAATGCGATGTCTAGGTGTCCCAGGTTGCCGATGTCGAGGTCCACATAGTGCGCTCCGTAGTTTTCGGTGTCTACGTGTACTAATACCTTAAATTCGATGTCCACGTGTCCCAGGTTGCCGATGACGAGGTCCACATAGTGCGCTTCGTAGTTTTCGGTGTCCAGGTGTAATAATACGTTGAATGCGATGTCTAGGTGTCCCAGGTTGCCGATGTCGAGGTCCACATAGTGCGCTCCGTAGTTTTCGGTGTCTACGTGTATTAAAACCTTGAATTCGATGTCCACGTGTCCCAGGTTGCCGATGACGGGATTCAGATAGTGCGCTTCATAGTTTTCGGTGTCCAGGTGTAATCGTACGTTGAATGTGATGTCTAGGTGTCCCAGGTTGCCGATGACGAGGTCCACATAGTGCGCTTCGTAGTTTTCGGTGTCCAGGTGTAATAATACGTTGAATGCGATGTCTAGGTGTCCCAGGTTGCCGATGTCGAGGTCCACATAGTGCGCTCCGTAGTTTTCGGTGTCTACGTGTATTAATACCTTGAATTCGATGTCCACGTGTCCCAGGTTGCCGATGACGAGGTCCACATAGTGCGCTTCGTAGTTTTCGGTGTCCAGGTGTAATAATACGTTGAATGCGATGTCTAGGTGTCCCAGGTTGCCGATGTCGAGGTCCACATAGTGCGCTCCGTAGTTTTCGGTGTCTACGTGTATTAATACCTTAAATTCGATGTCCACAAGTCCCAGGTTGCCGATGACGGGATTCAGATAGTGCGCTTCATAGTTTTCGGTGTCCAGGTGTAATCGTACGTTGAATGCGATGTCTAGGTGTCCCAGGTTGCCGATGTCGAGGTCACATAGTGCGCTCCGTAGTTTTCGGTGTCTAAGTGTATTAATACCTTAAATTCGATGTCCACGTGTCGCAGGTTGCCGATGACGGGATTCAGATAGTGCGCTTCATAGTTTTCGGTGTCCAGGTGTAATCGTACGTTGAATGCGATGTCTAGGTGTCCAAGGTTGCCGATGTCGAGGTCCACATAGTGCGCTCCGTAGTTTTCGGTGTCTACGTGTATTAATACCTTAAATTCGATGTCCACGTGTCCCAGGTTGCCGATGACGGAATTCAGATAGTGCGCTTCATAGTTTTCGGTGTCCAGGTGTAATCGTACGTTGAATGCGATGTCTAGGTGTCCCAGGTTGCCGATGACGATGTCTAGATAGTGAGCTCCGTAGTTTTCGGTGTCCAGGTGTAATAATACGTTGAATGCGATGTCTAGGTGTCCCAGGTTGCCGATGACGATGTCTAGATAGTGAACTCCGTAGTTTTCGGTGTCTACGTGTATTAATACCTTGAATTCGATGTCCACGTGTCCCAGGTTGCCGATGACGGAATCTACATAGTGCGCTCCGTAGTTTTCGGTGTCTATATATATTTACGAACACAAAATTTCGTATAATGAGCCGATGGTTTCTGACATTCACCCGACATTATAAGAAATATTATATCATATATCCAATTCAAAATTTTATTACTTTTTTTAAATTGAATTTGTTTCTTAAGATGATTTTTGAAAAATTATATATTTGCGCCGGTTGACATATGTAGACTATATATAACACTTACATTAAATTAAGAAGTGGTCTACCACGCAAGGCAGTTGGCTCACGATCCAGAGGTCCCGCCGAGTTCGAATCCCACCAAAGGTGTTTTTTTTTCAAATACGAGAAAATATTTATTATCATAGACTGCATCTTAAGAAACAAATTTAGTTAAAAAATAGTAATAAAATTTTGAAATAAATAATTTTTTTTGTCGGGTGAATATTTGTTCATTATGGTTGTAACATCCATATATTATGGTTGCAACATCCATATAGTAGCTACCCTCACTAAAGTTAGGGCAACCATATGGAAACTATAGGTCACTTCCAGAGTACTATAATTTCCATAACTTTTTTGTATGGATGGGCGAAAATTAACAGCATTATTCTGTTGTAGCAACCGTAACTTTTTCTCAGGTGGGCGGGTAAAAAGCACAAAATTAAGCGTTTTTTTGTAAAAATCGTTACCTTTGTCATATTTATTCGTATTTATTGATTTGCTCATCTTTATTCAATTCAATGGGTTCATCTTCATAAAAAAAATATATGTAAACAATTTTTAAAACAAAAGAATGTTACTAGAAAAAAAATGGAGACAGCATAGCATTTGTTTGCAGCGAGCACCCACACTCACTCGCACGCTGCGGTTCTTAGCCCAGTCAATAGAGACTTTTAAATGGAATTAATTCCGGGAAGCGATTTTTTTTTTTTTAATGTTTCGGAGGGTCATGGGTAGTCTAAAACCGGATTTTCGGGATTCTAACCCTGGAGCGTTAGCCGCCATTTTGATTAGAAGGGTGATGTAGTTTTTATTAAATATCTCGCTTATTTTCAACTTTAGAGTGAAAGTGTAATGACCAAACTTGTAGAAAATTTAATACTCTGCAATTTTGGTCCTTATAATTTTTCACCTAGGATCGATATTTTGGGTCTTAGACTCGAAAGTGGGGGGTAAAATTTTTTTTATTTTTTGAATTTACTTGGTATAATGAAAAACATCTTTTCCACACCACCACGGAGGTAGAATTTATGGCGCGTTTTTTTTTAGCGTGGTATCCCCTGTAGGCCTAATCCACACATAAATCCTTGGCTTAAAGTTGTAAATCGTAATTATGCAGTTTTTATACGTTTTGACGATGGTCCAGCCAAATTAACGTCGGTGTTTTCTCCTGTTGGTTCTTCGCTAAAATCGGGATTGTCGTCTCGAAGTTCAGGTGAGTTGATCATAATTCGTATCCTTCTTTTGTACGTTTTCCGCACACGAAACAGTTCGCCATTTTGATGAAACGCGTCTATTCCGTTTAGCATTTGTTTTATGCCACAACTGTAAAGGTCAATCCAGACAAACTTGCTAGGTGCATAAACATATGCATAAAGAAATGGATTGGTCTATTTTCTTATGCACATGTATATGGACCAATAAATTTCCTTATGTTTATGTTTATGCGCTATGCAAGTTTGTCTGAATAGACCTTAAGGGACAAACGTGCGAGAACGTGACGAACATTCGGGAGCTGCTCGATGAGGATGATATCGATGAATACATCGATATCAAAACGTATAAAAACTGCATAATTCCGATTTACAACTAAGCCAAGGATTTATGCGTAGATTAGGACGCTAAAAAACGCGCTATAAACTGTACCCCCGTGGTGGTGTAGAAAAGATATTTTTTATTATACTAACAAAAGTAAATTTAAAAAAATTTTTACCCCCCACTTTTGAGTCTAAGACCCAAAATATCGATCCTAGGTGAAAAATGATAAGGACCAAAATTGTAGAGTATTAAATTTTCTACAAGTTTGGTCATTACACTTTCACTCTAAAGTTGAAAATAAGCGAGATATTTAATAAAAACTAAATCACCCTTTTAATCAAAATGGCGGCTAACGCTCCAGGGTTAGAATCCCGAAAATCCGGTTTTAGACTACCCATGACCCTCCAAAACAGTAAAAAAAAATCGCTTCCCGGAATTAATTCCATTTCAGCGGCTTTTTCGAACTCTATTGACTGGATTATCTCCTCCGGGTTCCTTCCTCTTTCTCTCTCCCTCCCTCCCTTCCCCCTTTCTTCTCTCTCTCTCTCTCTCTCTCTCTCTCTCTCTCTCTCTCTCTCTCTCTCTCTCTCTCTCTCTCTCTCCCTCCCTCCCTCCCTCTCCCTTCCCTCCCTCCCTCCCTCTCACCCTCCCTCTTTGTTTGCTTCTGTTCTTGTCGTAAATACGACATTTTTTACTAAATTGCGTGTAGCCACTAAAATAATAAGTTTAAAAAAATATTTCCGATATACAGTCTTAAAGTTTAAGACCCAAGCTACAACATCTCATAAGTTATTTTCTCAAAAAAAATTTTTTTTAATTACTTTTTTGATTTTGAAAATAAAGAAATTTTCCTATTTTCTAGTTCGACATTTATTTTCATATACTTTTGTAAAAAATACACCTGCTTAATATTTTGTTTTTTAAATAAAACTTGTATCATCTTAAAGTACATATTTTCAGCTTTAAAAAACCCTATTATTAAATTTTAATATCTATTTCCTAAGCAATAATATCTGCAGTCAAACTTGTTGATCAATTTTGAAATAACGAACTTTCAAGAAAACTATCAACTTTGAGGTCCCAACTTTAAAAGAATAAATTTTTGTAATTTTTTTCATTTATTGCATGTTATCAGCACATATTTTAAGAATATAATGCTTTAGTTTAGAAGTAAAAATCTGCAAATTTAAATAAATGGCAATAATATTAGTAAAATAAGTCAAAAATTTCACATCGTCTCTTTTCAAATTCGATTTAAATATACTCAAAATGCTTTCTCAATTTTTCTAAACCACTTGAAAATTAGTAAATTATGTCTACTTTCAAATGCTTGTTGTAAAATTTGATTCTATCGACTCAATCAAAAGTTACAACTCTTTTTAAAAAGCGCGAGCGCGCCCGCGTACTCTGCAGGCGGCTTTACACGAGGTGGCATCGACGCACTTTGAAGCGTTAATTAAAAAATTATTACTCCTACACATATTAATATTAAGAAAACTTTAGATATGTTTCTTTAGTAAAATTTTCTTCTCTTTCAATTGGCATGGTTTATTTTTTCATAAAATTAATGTTTTTTTAGTTATACTCAAAAAACCGATTTTTTCGGTCTTTTTTGTTAAATAAAACATTTAGCACAGGGTTTACGTTGGTAAACTTTTGAGACATGTTTTCTGAAACCCAAAAGAACATTTTCCAAAAAAGTTTACTCTTCGAGGATAACTTTCCAAGTGTTTTCCTATATACGTTGCTTCTACTATATCGCGAGGATCTGTCATCGGATTTCCTGTTTGCGGTCTGTAACAAATCTTGACGCAGTTACTGACGATAATACGATGGCATAATGGTATATATAATCATATATATTTAGAATCTCTGACTGACCAGCTACGTAATGAATTATACGTAATTAATTCCGCATCGCTCGGGATCTTTGTGGCAAGCGGTCTACCAATTTGCAAACTTTTGTTTTATTCCCAACATATTTGCACCACACTTTTTGTATTTTTTATACATTTTATATTTACACACTTTATGTCAGATTGGAGATTTTTTTTCAGGAATAGATTGGGAAGAATTTTAATTGCAATTTCGAGAAAAGACCGTGAAAGAAAATGATTAACAAAATGTAGAAGTATAAAAAATTTTTTAGTGACTTATGGAAAAAATAACGTTATTTTAACAGCAATCTAATTGAAAATAATCTTGTTAATTCAATAACAATAAAATAAATACGTGATGCTCCTGTTTTAGTAAAATATTATTTGTTTCATTATTTGTTATTAAATTAACAATATTATTTTTAATGAGACCAATACTGAAATATAACATTATCTTTTTTCCATGTGTAAGGAAAAATGCTGCAGATTCGCGTAACGCGATGTTTTGGTGAAACTTCGGATTAAGGGCGACCTCACCGATTTCAATGACTTTGATATGTGTTGTCAAGGTCATGACCTCGAGTGACTTTCAGAAGGTTTCAGCCGTTGCTCGTTATTCGTTAAAAAGTTATTAACAAAAAGAAAGTTTGGAATATATAGCAACTATTTTGAGTATTGGAAGACATAAATGACTAATATAATATATACATGTCGAAATAGTTCAAGCATACACCCAGGTAGTCAAATCTGTTCGAACAAATAATGCCAAATACTTGCTACAAATTTTAGTTTCAGAAATGGTACAGCATCAAAATTTGTTTTATCAAATGTAGTCGACAAACTGCTAGCAAATACGTAGCAAATCATGCGTACACATTGACGCCAAATTTATACCAAATATCGAGCAAAGCTTAGCAACTACCTGATAACAAATTGGCACCAAATTGCTGTTAAAGTTTGTTCAATAAACCTAACGCTAAATTGATACCAAATATTGAGCAAATTTTAATAACAAAACTTGCACTTTCCACGCGAAACGAGGTGTCACATGGGTTCGTGGCGTGCTTAAATTTACAAGCTCGTTTATATATGTATACATACTAGCTTCTGACCTTGATTATTTACATTCTGTAGTATTCGGTCTATTTGGCGTGTTTGTGCTCATATTCTATCAGTCATCTTTTGTCAATCGTTGTTGCAAGACTGATACGACTTAAAATAAAGCTTTACGAGTTTTTGGGAATATGTGATGATAAAAATAAACTTATTGATTATCTAATAAATCACAAAGTTCTGCCAAGTTCTGCGTGTTGTCCTCGATGTAATAATTTGATGGATTTTGATCGCAACTCTTTATTGTTTCGGTGTTATAATGTAGAGTATATTCGTTTCGATAATTCTTTATCACCCTCCTGCGGTCACATGGGTTTGTGGCGTGCTTTACGAGCTCGTTTAAGTAGAGGTGGTATTAAACAAGATAAGTTAGTCGATCATCTATGTGAAAAGAATTGGAGGAGACCCATTTTATGTATTTATTAGATGACATAAAATATGTGTATTCAGAAAATTAATAGAGAATATATAATGTTTCATTATGTATATATATAAACAAGCTTGTAAAGCACGCCACGAACCCATGTGGCACCTCGTTTCGCGTGGAAAAAAGTGTGTATGCATGAACTATTTCGACGTATATATATATATATTAGTCATTTATGCCTTCCAATACTCAAAATAGCTGCTATATTTTTCAAACTTTTTTGTTAATAACTTTTTAACGAATAACGAGCGACGGCTAAAACCTTCTGAATGTCACTCGGGGTCATGACCTTGACAACATATATCAAAGTCATTAAAATCGGTGAGGTCGCCCTTAATCCGAAATTTTGTCGGCAGAATGCCAGCAGACATATAACAGGATCTGCTAAAGTCCGTATCAGACTACGGATTAGGATTGAGATTAGATTAATATTTGACCGATCAGATCAAAGTTTACTAAACTTGAGATTAATTCTTTTTATTCTTATTAGTTAAATTTTAATCAAATCTCAATCCCAATCCGTAGTGTGATACAGGTTTAACGGAATATAATGGCAGATTGCAAAACTGAAGAATTAAATCTGCCTTCTTATAACTGTTTAAATACTTTAAATAACATAAGGTAACTCCGGTATATACGCCGCACCTAAGGAAAACTTAATTTATTGAGTAGGAGAGACCGGGGCTAGACCGCTAACGGGGTAAATCCGCCAAATCAAATATCTCGGAACCTGTATATTGTGCGAACTCGCTATTAACATTGTAAACGCTGCTTATGGTACCCGTGTGACCAACGGAGTTTCGGCAGGTTACCTGCCGTGTTATGATTTTTACGAGGGCAAACGTGTTTTCGTGGTGAAAAGTGAAATTTCTGCGCGTGGAAATTTTGTAATATCTGAAATAATATTTGCTCTCCAAATCTCGAGGTACGTGATTGTAAATGCATGCTGATTATAAAGAGTAATGAGTAATGCATGCTGAACACGAATCCAGTGTAGATATCTAATATTTTATGGGCGATCAAACCTGAAACTGATTTACCCCGGGGGGATGGCGGTTTAACCCCGGCATTTTTGAAATTTTAATTTTTGCACCATTGTCGTTTTTGCTCTATACCGGTTAAACAAAGCGACGTAGATAAAAATTTCTTGTATAAATTTTGTAGCTAAAGGTTCACTCTTTACAGTGGTATACCACATTTAACTACAATTATTTATTTTGTTGTTAAAAATCGGCACCGAAAAAAAACTGGCGGTCTAGCCCCGGTCTCCCCTACTATTTAATATGTTTAAGGAAAATGAATTATACCAATAAAAACTTTATACTATCTACTACTATAAAAAAATTAAAAATATAAAATATTTATTCTTCGTATTTAATAAAAAAAAACTTTTAGAGATCCTTGCATTTTTGTCGTATATCCTATTTGCCATTTATCCCATAGAGGTGGAATAAATAATATTCATAGGTAGAATATGCGCCTTATAAAAAATTACAAGTTATATGTTTCTAAATAAGACAATAAAATGTCATAATAAGTTATAAAATGTGTGTAAAAAGTTTATTAAAGTGTAAAAATAATAAACAAATTATAAAATTAAAAAATTTTTAAAAGAAAATAGACAAACGATAGATGCATTAAAGATTATTTTTATATGATCCAAAAAAAAGAAGGAAAAAAAACACATATTAGGAGATTTCGATTTTTACAGAGTGTTTATACTATGACATAAATCCTGCACGCTAAAAATGCCACATATCCTAAGCAAGTGAGATATACAAGATATCAAGCTAAACAAAGAATACAAGAGCACTATGCACTTGTATTTTACTGTATTCCATCCTTTACTACTCTACACACTTATGTATCATAAAATTACCATTAAACCTTTTGCATTCTCTACAGTAATTATTTTACTTAGTCGTAATATATGATCGCGCTACTTACTACATAGAAAAATCGATTTAAGGGAATGCTGGAGTGACGGCCGAACTTTTTCGATGTCGATAATGTCAACATTTCTAATTTTGTTTGCTCTATATCTGTCTTTATCTAACAAAATGATATCTGTCCTTGTTCGATTGCTACACCATTTCTCGCTACACGCAATATTACTCCGCACGCATACATACCTACATATGAGATTTTCAGATACTTTTTTCTCTTATACTAAAGCTTCTAGACTCATCGTTTCTGAAAGCACAACATTGTTCTTTTTTGTAATCCGATCCGATGGCGTTGTATACTTATTTTATACGTACAAAGTCTAAATTTTTATGTGCAGCAAATGTTGTCACGAGTCGACCGCAGAAATCGATAACAAAACTATAATTTTTTTATTTTTTTTCGTTTTTTATGTAAAGTCGACCGCAGAGCCCCTTGTTTTTGTGCGTACTTTAATTCTGTAAAAAAGTTCTTTCAATTTCGTACAGTTAATTCAAAGTTTTGTGTGTTCAAAAAACTGTCGGTAATTTACTGCCAGTACTGCCACTACAGCATCCCCTTGACTCACGATGGTTTCGTTAATATTAACAGTAAAGGACTGAAATTACAACACAATACTAATGTGGCACATAACAGAATAATTGCGAGCAAATACCTTCATTCCTTCGATTTTTTCTGACTTTTACGGTGTAAATCCCCGCGCGGCAATTTTCGGGGTTACCCTAACTGTTAAAATACTTTAAATAACATAAATGACACATTTCGATTGTATAAAATAACAGATAATACTAGTAATCTACTCTGAGATTAGATTATATCAGCAGGCTTTCCTGGAAGGACACGACGATTGAGTGGCACGGGAAGAAAAATGAAAATCAATTATGAAATTCAGTATTCACCAATCTTTAATTTCAACAATGTGAATTTCGTAATTTCGAGAGATCAATCCAAATAGAAATTGACGTCAAAAGATAATATAATGACGCCTGGTGAATTAAAATAGACGTCACTATGTTATCTTTTGACATTCTGCTATATTTGGAAACCAGCACGAGCCCTTTTTAAATTGTCGATTTTGATGAGTACAGTATTTTCGCCAGATTTGTTGGATCAGCTTTCCTATATCCTACGATAAGCTAGCTAATCTATATCATCGCAGAAAAAAAATGCAAACGACCGGTGACGCGACTGATGATTGCAGATAAAGCTTTAGAAGCCGATAATAATGCGGCCGATAAGGCAAAACTGACATCAGTTTGCGGTCCGGTCGGAAGTCGTCATGTACCTAAATCGGTTTAAGTAGTCCATGAAGAGCTGCTTAAAGCTCATAAGCTGCGCAGTCACCGTGTGCTTCGGTAGCATTAACACTTTGCACAGTTATACTCAGCTCGCTTTACATCGCGTATATCGCGTATATTACATCGCAGGAGTGATTGAAGAGAAGAGAAGTGGTTTTTCTTAATAATGGGAAAATTTGCTGTAGTGCTTCTGACGCAGGCCCTCCTCATCTTACCGGTACATAAAATTTTTCTTGGATCGTTCGAGTTGATTTCATCAGAAACTTAAAAGTGCAGTCTGCGCGTTAAGAAAAAAATTATTACGGTGTTTAACAGTGTTCAATAGTAGATTTTATATCTGTTTTAATATCAATTAATGGAATTGAATTTATAATATCAAATAAATTGAATAAAAATGAAGAGAGAATACCTAACTGATGCGATACAAGCGAAACACGGGTTTGCGCAATCAGATAAGCGGCGATTGTCGAAAAAATCAATCGCAGCGATATGTAATATCGAGTGATCTCATTCGAGATAAATCATATGTAATTAATTGTTTTCTTTTCTAGAAAACAAAATGCGATTTTGAAGTTATTAATCGCGACATTATCGAGATATATAATATTGCACCGATAAAAGAGAATTAAGAACACGCTGGAGAAAAATAAAGCATTAAAGAACCCCATTTTTCCATTTTAGATTATTCTGGGGAGTCGTTTTCACAGTTATGAGTCTTATAAACAGTATTACAATAATCACGTTAATGGCGGATTGAAACCAACAACCGCTTCGTACGAAATGCCCAAGGAATCGTATTACAACCCTAATAAAGGTGACTTATGAGATTCTGAAGCAGTATTTTAGACATTTGACGCGATTGTATTTTGTTCAAAATTAATTAATTCAATAAGCATCTTTTAAGTCACATAATTTGTACCTCAGAAATTATTTATAATGTATATTCTTGCGATCTTAAAATATATCTAACATTTTAGTGGATACATTTGTAAATAACGGTATACATGCGAGCATGGATCGTTTTGGATTTTCGGACGTATGGCAAGTGAGAAACGGTGACGATAATTACGTAGGAGTGACACACTGCGATCACAGGAGACAAACTTATTGCGAGGACGTTCCGAATTATCCTCAGGAATTTGTGAACCGGATGCTCGCCGCGAATTCCAGCCTGCTACATTACGCGTCTGAGGACTTTGTTAGTATATAGACCTATAAATTATCGTTTACTCTTGAAACTAGAGGGAGATTTTAATCCAGAATTTTCTCTTTTATTAAATAGAAGGAGAGCGGCCTTACGCCGAAAATAGACGACCAAGAGACTCCACTTTGTCTGTCTATGGTAAAAATTATTTTTAAACTGTGATCTATTATTGCATGTAATATATATTAATGTAAAGTTCTAAAATTGTCGTAAAAAACCGACATAAAATTCCAGGAGAAATTGATTTATCCAAAAACGGCCGTAAACAAGGATGACGTATGGCTGTACATCCTCCAGTCGGAGGAACCGAAGTTCTCTCAAGGTTTACGAATCGAAGCTTGCTCGTGAGTGAAGAAAAAACGTTATATATAAATCGAGAGTTTTACAGTTCTTTAATACATATTATATATATATATATATATATATATATATATATATAATATGTAGATCGTAGGACGGGAGCAAGTATAGAACATTACGAGAAATGTCGCACAATATTGTTCTATTTTCAGAGAGGAGAACGCTAAGTGCGAGGTAATCGATGGTTTCGCTGAGGGATACATCACGATGTGCAAGCAGAAATACATTTATCGCGAGCTCACTGCCATTTCCGAAACTGGCGAGATCATCCGTGATTACTTCCGACTTCCCGCGAGCTGTTGCTGTCACATTGAGTACAGAGCCGGTAAGGGAAGTGCGAGAGAAAGATCATTCTCAGAAAATATCTCTCCTTGGTTTATGCGAAAGACATACGTATAAGAATATTTAAAAAAATAGCTACAGATTTTTAAACGTTTTTTTTTTTACTTTCATTATTCACGTGGAGATAATTAGTTGGCCACCAGGTTTCTTTAGAACGCGAGATCGAAAAAAAGAATTGCTTTCACTTGTACTAACAATAAGACCTCTGTATAATAACGTTGTACGCCGAGTAAGATATTTTAATAATTTGAAAGAATAAGAATTAAAACGATACGAAAATTAAAATATAACTGTGCTGGATTTATTAAAAATGTTTTTTACTATTGCTAATATCATCGTGACATTATCTTACGGACCTTCATAAACGATTTGTTAGACAAAGTAACTATGTGTCCGCTATTTATCTTGGATCTCTTAGCTCGCGTAATTATCATCAAAAGGGTCTTCATTAAATCAGCAGGAAACATCGGCCAATCCATCTCGTAAACAGCGCTTCCGATTTCAGTGCTCTATTTGAAAATAAACTATTATAATTTTTAAAAAAAGTTTATTAAACTGGCTTCAAGTTAAACATTCCTAAACAAGATAGCGGCTTTAAAAGTTTAAGATTTTTTTTAATGACTGACCTTTAGTGTCACTTCGTTACCGAACCAGCAGTACAAGTAAATCTGTATATGAGCATGCAACCGAGGTACGACGAGCTCCACGCGAACTCGAGGATCAGCAAGTTCTTCGTCAACATTTTGTGGATGCTGAGGCAAAGTACCGTCGAGCTTATAGTGAATTGCACGAAAATCATTAGGGTGAACACCGCATTGATGCGTTCCGCATATACATATACATATACATATATATGTAGGTCCAGAGGTATGTTTCGGGACTGTTTACGTTTTTTGAAATGTACAGTCCTGGAATATAACGCATATAATGTAATCAGATTCAAAAAACTGTCCCGAAAGTTGCCGTAAGACATGAATTTTTTCCAGGACAGTCCTGGAAACTGCCAAATGTCCCGGAGTATATCGATGTAAAAAATAAAAGTCCCGGAACATACTTCCGGACCTATATATACATATACATATACATATACATATACATATACATATACATATACATATACATATACATATACATATACATATACATATACATATACATATACATATATACATATACATATACATATACATATACATATACATATACATATACATATACATATATACATATACATATACATATACATATACATATACATATACATATACATATACATATACATATACATATACATATCGAAATGTCCAGGCATTCCTGCTGGTCAGTGTACATACGTGTTATGACTGCAATGTGATTTCGTCTGGCGAAGCCAATGAGAAGTATATAAATATTCGTATAAATATTATCAAATTACTTATTATTCATATTTATTTTTTGAATAATTTGTGAGACTCATTAATTTTTTTAATAATTTTGTGTGCACATTTATTTTTAATTATTACCTATACAGAGGTTTTAATATTTAATTATTCTTGTTGTGCCATGCTTCTGCCTCTTCTTCTTTGTCCTTGACGTCCTTTTCATCGCAGTCCCCAATTCCACTCCGCTAAAGACAAGCGAAATAAAAATTACATAAACCTCTCTTGCTGGTTCATTCATCTTCCTGATCGAATACCTCGTAGTCTCCATTCTGTAATAGAAAGTAAAGTATTGAAGCTGAGGGATTATTTGAGATTTATTTTTCAGAAAAAAAGACTTGTTTTTTAAAAAGAATAAGAACAGGAGGAAGAGATAGAGAGGAAGAAAAAGAGCGAAAAAGCAAGAGAGCGATAGAGCGAGAGAGCGAGCGAGAAAGCGAGAAAACGAAAGAGCGATAGAGAGCGAGAGAGAGATATATAAATTAGCTAAAGAATTACCTGGAAAATTTTGATGCTCGGGTGCTCTGGCATTGATAGCAAGCGACACGCAATGGCAGCAGCAGGAGATATGACAATTATTGTAGCAGATGATGTGATAGCAGCAGGGAAAGCAGCAGCAGGGGCTCCAAAAAAGTTATTGTGCCTTTTCCTGATGGAAGCGGGCAATATTTATATTATTATTACAATACAATAAAAGATACAAAATGGATAACACAATACTTACGTCGTTTATCGCCGCGTTGACAAGATCTTTCGATCATCGTTCGTGGTCCATTTGGAAATAAAAATTACTTCTTTGCATATAAGCGAGATAACCAATCAGCATTAAGGAATGTGAGCGTGTGAATGCAGTTGCATTGACCAGAGCGGTATGGCCGGTATGAACGCATTTTAAAAGACAAACTGGCTTTGGGTGAATGTGTTCATGTGACTGAAATCTTAACTTTCTGCTAACAATAAGATGTCGCCGAAAAAATTCACTTCTTGACATGTAAGATTTCGAGATTTTAGTATTGGCTGCACCAATCTTAAGGTAGTCGTCTCGCTACGTGCTAGCCATGTGACTGTTTGTAGGTTTTCACGTTCAGAAATATATTTCAGGCAATTTTTGCTAAGGGAAAAATAATTTTATGAATTATGGTGTAAAATTTCATACGTGACAAAGTATGTTACTTTTTCCAAATTCTGTGATTTTTCTCATTTGACTCCGTTTTGATCAGCTGATCATGCGAGTCGTCGAGAAAAGTTACAAGTGAGGTTACATCTCCTTGTCGATTGAATTTTGACAATTACTGAGAAAGGGTTTCTAAATGCATGACACAGGGTGTTAATCACTATCCAATTCGGCTAAAAAAGACGAGCCCCATAACCTGCAACTACAGTAATTAGCCAGCGGCGTTTCCAAGTCTTCCCAACCTCACCTAGACCAAAAAATGTCTGCTCGATTACCGCATTTTCACTAAAATAAACTAAAAAATTGGCAGCGAAATCTCCGGTAAACTATATATTTTATGGTTGCATCGGATTCTTCGAAATCTAATGTACAAAAAGCAATGTTTTTTCTCACTTCATCTAATCGAAAAATGCGAAAATATGTGATTGAAACCGTGATAGAGCCTTCTTTTTCTGGCCGTCTGTATATGAAGTAATGCAAAATTTGTGATTTTCGAGATCGATTTTCTAGAGTAAATAGTCGGTAAGGAGCCACAGAAAAAATCGACTGCAAAGCTGATCATATAATTTGATATAAAATCCAAAATCGAAAACTTTATCTAATACATGCTCTGACGAGACGACTACCTTAATCAAACTATTCGCAATCGAAAACTCGTATCAACGTTATATTAGAAAACTGTCGTCAGATTTTTGATCGCAGTTTTTTTTCTTGAGATATTTTATTTGGAAAATTGATCGCCCCGAAAACTCCGAATAAACTACTTGGTAGCGTTGTCTGCTAACTCTCTTTTTATGCACTTGGCGTCGCGACGCTACCGCATCGCTTGATCGCAATTTCGAGAAAACATCGTGAAAGAGAATGATTAACAAAATGTAGAAGTATGAAAAGTTTTTTTAATGACTTATGAAAAAAATAACGTTGTTTTTGCAGCAATCTATTTGAAAATAATCTTGTTAATTCAGTAACAATAAAATAAATACGTGATGCTCCTGTTTTAGTAAAATATTATTTGTTTCATTATTATTCTTTCCACGTGTAAGGAAAAATGCTGCGGGATCTGTCGTAACCCGATCGATTTCTTAACATTAAAACATTGTGAGAGAAGCATTAAAACGTTAAGAAATATTAATTAATATATTAAGAAACTTTGAAGAAAATTAAGAAATATTAAATAAGAAAAGAACAGTTTATAAAAAATTAAATAATTACTAAAAGAATAAAATAAAAGATAAATTATTGCAAAGAGAATCGTGATTAAAACCAAGTAAGTCGTGGTCAAGCTTCCAGAAGCTGAATAAGCAAAAGACGATTTAAAAGATGATTTAGAAATGGAGCATGATACGTAACTTCGGCCAAGGTCACTATAATCCTTCCTTCCCGATTAATTAATATATAAGTAACGACAAGATCGGCAGATCGCTTTGGAATCTCTTGGTGTATAAGTATACTCTAAAGTACGGAGTGTCATTACTTAGTGAGTGGATCCTAATCCCTTGAACGCATAAATCTCGAAAAGGCTTTTTCTTAACGGTTACGGGCACAAGAGATCATGTGTGAAGAGATAGACGGCCAAATCTTTCGAAAATACATTTTGCAAAGTGTCTGTTACAAATTTTGTCGGCAGAATGCCAGCAGACTTATAACAGGATCTGCTAAAGTCCGTATCAGACTACGGATTAGGATTGAGATTAGATTAATATTTGACCGATCAGATCAAAGTTTACTAAACTTCAGATTAATTTTTTTTATTCTTATTGGTTAAATTTTAATCCAATCTCAATCCCAATCCGTAGTGTGATACAGGTTTAACGGAATATAATAGCAGACTGCAAAACTAAATTAAATCTGCCTTCTTATAACTGCTTAAATACTTTAAATAAATACTTTAAAAATTTATTCTTCGTATTTAACAAAAATAAACTTTTAAAGACCCTTGCATTTTTGTCATATATCCTATTTGCCATTTATCCCCTAAGGGTGAGATAAATGATATTCATAGGTAGAATATACGACTTATAAAAAATTACAAAGTAATGTTTATAAATGAGACAATAAAATGTCATAATAAGTTATAAAATGTGTGTAAAAGTTTATTAAGGTGTAAGAATAATAAACAAATTATAAAATTAAAAATTTTTAAAAAGAAAATAAACAAACAATAGATGCATTAAAGGTTATTGTTATATGATCCAAAAAAAGAAGGAAAAAGAACACATATTAGAAGATTTCGATTTTTACAGAGTGTTTATATTATGGCACAAATCCTGCACGCTAAAAATGCCAAATATCCTAAACAGGTGGGATATATATATAAGATATCAAGCTAAACAAAGAATACAAAAGCACTATATGCACTTGTATTTTGTTGTATTTCATCCTTTACTATCCCTTTACACACTTATGTATCATGAAATAACTGTTAAACATTTTGCATTCTCTACAGTAATTATTTTACGTAATCGTAATATATGATCGTGCTACTTACTACATAGAAAAATCTATTTAAGGGGATGCTGGAGTGACGGCCGAACTTCCTCGATGTCGATAATGTCAACATTTCTAATTTTGTTTTCTCTATATCTGTCTTTATCTAACGAAATGACATCTGTCCTTGTTCGATTGCTGCATCATCTCTCGCTACACGTAATATTACTCCGCACGCATACATACATATGAGATTTTTAGATACATTTTTCTTTTATTATACTAAAGCTTTTAGGCTCAACTTTCTGAAAGCACAACATATTGTTCTTTTTTGTAATTCCGATGGCGCCGTATAACTTATTTTATACGTACAAAGTCTAAATTTTTATGTGCAGCAAATGTTGTCACGAGTCGACCGCAGAAATCGATAACAAAACTATAATTTTTCTGTTTTTTTTTTTATGTAAAGTCGACTGCAGAGCCCTCGTTTTTGTGCGTACTTTAATTCTGTAAAAAAGTTTTTTCAATTCCGTAAAACTAATTCAAAGTTTTGTGTGTTCAAAAAAATGTCGGTAATTTACTGCCAGTACTGCCACTACAGCATCCCTTTGACTCACGACGGTTTCGTTAATATTAACAGTAAAGGACTGAAATTACAACACAATACTAATGTGGCATAAAGGCACGTAACAGAATAATTGCGAGCAAATACTTGCATTCCTTCGATTTTTTCTGATTTTTGCGGTGTAAATCCTCGCGCGGCGTAAATATCGGGGTTACCCTAACTGTTAAAATACTTTAAATAACATAAATGACACATTTCGATTGTATAAAATAACAGATAATACCTACTAGTAATCTACTCTGAGATTAGATTATATCAGCAGGCTTTCCTGGAAGGACACGATTGAGTGGCACGGGAAGAAAAATGAAAATCAATTAAGAAATTCAGTATTCACCAATCTTTAATTTCAACAATGTGAATTTCGTAATTTCGAGAGATCAATCCAAATAGAAATTGACGTCAAAAGATAATATAATGACGCCTGGTGAATTAAAATAGACGTCACTATGTTATCTTTTAACATTCTGCTATATTTGGAAACCAGCACGAGCCCTTTTTAAATTGTCGATTTTGATGAGTACAGTATTTTCGCCAGATTTGTTGGATCAGCTTTCCTATATCCTACGATAAGTTAGCTAATCTGTATCATCGCAAAAAAAATGCAAACGACCGGTGACGCGATTGATGATTGCAGATTTTAAGCTTCAGAAGCCGATAATAATGCTACCGATAAGGCAAAACTGACGTCAGTTTGCCTTATCCGGTCGGAAGTCGTCATGTACCTAAATCGGTTTAAGTAATCCACGAAGAGCTGCTTAAAGCTCACAAACTGTAAAGTCACCGTGTGCTTTGGAGCATTGACACTTTGCACAGTTATACTCCGCTCGCTTTACATCGCGTATATCCCGTATATTACATCACGAGTGATTGAAGAGAAGAGAAGTGGTTTTTCTTAATAATAGGAAAATTTGCTGTAGTGCTTCTGACGCAGGCCCTCCTCATCTTACCGGAAGGGGAGACCGGGGCTAAACCGTCAGTTTTCTTCGGTGCCGATTTTTAACAACAAAATAAATAATTTTAGTTAAATGTGGTATACCACTGTCAAGAGTGAACCTTCAGCTACAAAATTTATATAGAAATTTTTTGTCTACGTCGCTTTGTTTAACCGGTATAGAGCAAAAACGACAACGGTGGAAAAATTGAAATCTCAAAAATGCCGGGGTTTAACCGTCACACTGCATTTTCAATACATATACGTACATCTAATCCTGAAAAATGATAGGATACATTTTAATAATTGTTTTGTAAGAGAAAAATATAAATAATTATTTAAAATTTTTATACAAAACATTATTTAAAAATAGTTACAAAGGTTCCTCTTTTCGCAGAAGTCACTCGCCCGACTTGTTTCACCCCTCGACGTCCGATGACTCTATTCGGTGTCTGAAGGTTGTAATTCCCGTCTCATCCATATTCCATATGCAGTGAGCCTGGAAATGCCCGGAAATGCCTTGGAAATGCACCCGGATTGCTTACTGACGGATTAGCCCCAAACACAAGTTTCAGGTTTGATCGCCCACGAAATATTAGACATCAACGATAATAAAAAAACTACACTGGGTTCTTGTTCAGCATGCATTACTCTTTATAATCACGTACCTCGAGATTTGGAGAGCAAATATTATTGCAGATATTACAAAATTTCCACGCGCAGAAAATGTAACTTTCACCTTCCGAAAACACGTTTGCCCTCGTAAAAATCATAACACGGCAGGTAACCTGCCGAAACTTCGTTGGTTACATATGGGTGCCATAAGCAGCGTTTACAATGTTAATAGCAAGTTCGCACAATATACAGGTTCCAAGATATTTGATTTGACGGTTCAATTCCGTTGACGTTTTAGCCCCGGTCTCCCCTACATAAAATTTTTCTTGGATCATTCGAGTCGATTTCATCAAAAACTTAAAAGTGCAGTCTGCGCGTTAAGAAAAAAATTATTGCTGTTTAACAGTGTTAAATAGTAAATTTTATATCTATTTTAATATCAATTAATAGAATTAAATTTATAATATCAATTAAGTTAAATAAAAATGACGAAAGAATACTTAGATCCAATTTCACCAACCACGGTTAGCTTAACCGACAATTAAAGTTAGCAGGATTGACCAATAGACATGAATCCACCCTGCTTTCTATTGGTCAATACTGCTAACTTTAACCGTCGGGGTTAAGCTAACCGTGGTTGGTGAAATTGGCCCTTAAAGGTGCCTTTTCACGTTGACGCTCGACGCTGGTCTTCAGCAAGCAAAAATCTTCAGAAATAATATCTTTTATTTATATATTGTATCATAAATATATTGTATCATACATAAAATATTATTAGGACTTGGTTAGAGGGCGTGAGAGTGAGTGAATGTGTGGAGAGCGAGTACTGTGGAATTTTGCGAAGTGTGAGTAGAGAGAGATTAGCGAGCGATAGCGTAGTGGAATAAGAGTATCGGTAGTGAGGACCTGGATAGGCGTGAGTGGAGGCAAGGTCGGAAGTAGCCGTTTTTGGACGTATTTCATCCCTGAATAGAGAACGGTAGTCGGGAGGTTATGGCGTCGCGTGGCTCGCCGAACGCGGGAAACGCGGGCAAGGTCGGTAACAACGGTAAGCAGAGCTCGTAGGATAAGCCCGCTAAAACGGGTAAGGTAGGCAGACCTAGAACCGACAGTATGACGGATAGTAAACATCGCAAGTTAGACATAGTGAAATCGGTGACATTCAGGGATGAAGAAGAGATGAAATATGACATAGGCATAATAAGAGAGGAAATAAAGGAAATAAAGGAACAGATATCTAAGGAGGTAGGTAAATCTGAGGAGGTAAAGGAAAGTCTTGCGCAATATGTAGAGGAAAAGAAAAGTAAGGAGAGACAAAATGAGGAAAGACTAAAGGAATTCGAAAGGAAATTGACCGATTTAGAGAATAGGTGGACAGGTTGGATGGAGCATAGGGAAAACGCGACAGATATTGATAGCGAGAGCGAAGATCAGAGAAGTGCCAGCGGGAATAGATTTTCTAATAGGAGTAGATGGGGAAGTAGCAACGCGCGATCTTTGGTTATGAGCGAAGATAGGTTAAGTAACCGTGAGATTGGTAAATTGAAGAGATGGATAAAAGATAAAGAAAAGGAAGACAGGAGGAATAACGTAGCAATAAAAGGATTAAGGTTGGAGGACGATATAGCAGACTGGAAGGTTTGGGTGCAAAATTATTTATTGGAAAAACTAGGTGTGAATTGCGTGGCCAGCAATGTCAAGAAAAGCGGTGCAGTTATAATCGTAAAACTAGAGTACGAAGATAAAAGGGAGGTTATGAAAAATAAGTATAAATTGAAGGGAGGGAATGTTTTTATTGAAAATGACTTGACATGGGAAGAAAGAAAAGTTCAAGAAGAAATGCGTAAGTGGGTTAATGAAAAAAGAAGTAAAGGGGAGGATATAAAGGTAGGCTATGCGAGGGTTAGAGTAAAAGGTATTTGGAAGGCATGGACGGAGATTGAAAAGGATATAAGGAAGGAGGGAGCCGAGAAGGGGAGGCCAGATGATAGCGGGGGTAGTCAAGCGGCAGGAGATGAAGAGAGGAGAGCAAAGGAAAAATTTAGCGAAGTGAGCCAGAAGGTGGGTGAGATAAGAGTAAGGGAGGATAAAAGGATAGGAAGGGATGAAGGTAGGAAAAATGTGAAGTTTGGAGAAACAATGACTAGAGATAGGAAAATTCTATTTTGGAATGTGGCAGGAATATATAACAAAGATATAGAATTTTGGGGTTATATTACAGATTTTGACTTTATAAGTCTGAGTGAAACATGGATTGACTTTGATAATTGGGAGACAATTAAGGGAAGGCTACCGGAGTCACATACGTGGAAATGTAGTAATGCTACTAGGGTCAATATAAAAGGAAGGGCAAAAGGAGGTTTTATTTTAGGCAAAAGGAAGGGATGGGGGAAAGAAGGATCAGAGCTAATTAAGAGGGAAGAGGAAGGTTTAGTATTGTCAGAAATAATTGAGGAAAGTGGAACATTAAACATCATATCAGTATATAATAAGGAGGGTTGGAACAAGACGGAAGAGATTCTAAATAGTTGGATTGAAAAGCTAGATAAAGAGCCCGTGATTTTAGGAGGAGATTTTAACATCAGAACAGGTGAGTTAGGTGGTGGCGAGGAAGAGGAGGGAGGGTGGGAAAGGAAAAGTAAAGATATATTAATAGGTAATGGAGGTAGGAATTTAGTAGAATGGATCCAAAATAACGGATGGTATTTGATGAATGGTACAACAAAAGGTGACTGGGAAGGTGAATATACGTTTATAGGTGCAAGAGGTAGCTCCGTAATAGATTATATGATTGTAAGCGAAGAAATTTATGATAGAATTAGGGAATTTAAAGTAGATGCGAGAGTGGACTCGGATCACATGCCCTTAGTCGCGATGTTAGAAGAAAGAGATAGGGTACTAGATAAGAATCAAGAGAGGCAGGAAAAAGAGGAGAAAGATAGGAAGGAAGAAACAAGATGGAAAATATGCTGGGATAAGAAGGCTATTGAAAACTATAAAAAGAAAACTGAAGAGGCCATCTGGGAGGATGTATATCAGGAGCTGTCAATTGAAGAAAAATGGAATAAACTTAAGGAGATAGTTCAAGAAGCGTTGATAAGTATAAGGAAGGAGATAAGAATCAAAAAAAGGAAGATTGGTTTTAAAGACTGGTGGGACGGGCACTGCACTAGGAAGAAAAGAGAAGTGAAGAGGATATACATGAAATGGAAAAAGGGAAAGGTAGGAAAAGGAAGGTATATGGAAGAAAGGAGCAAAATGAAAGTACTATTTGAACAAAAGAGGAAGGAGAAGAGAACCAAAGAAGAAGAGGAACTGAAGAGCCTAAGACACGGGTCAGATATATGGAAATTTATTAATAGGAAGAGGAAGAAAAAAGTTTGGAAGGAAAATAAAATTGAAGGTGTAGAATGGATGAATTATTTTAAAGAGCTTCTTGGAGGTTCAGAGGAGACGGCAGAAAGCAAGGAAGGAGAAAACAGCATAGGAACTGAAAAAGAAAGGCCTGTTCTAATTGACTCACAGTTGGAGGTGGAAGAAATAACGAATGCGGTGAGAAGACTGAAGAAAAACAAGGCTGTAGGTGTGGACGAAATTCCGCTTGAAGCTTGGCTGTATGGAGGTAATACAGTTAGGAAAGGTCTAGTGGAGATCTTAAACCAGGTTTGGAAGGAAGGAACTTTTCCAAAGGATTGGAAAACCTCCATTATAGTACCGTTACATAAAAGAGGTGATGAAAACATCGTTGGAAATTATAGAGGTATTTCCCTGCTATGCTCTGCGTACAAAATATACGCGGAAATTATCAGAGGAAGGCTAGAGGAATCTGTTGAGCAGAAGGGATTATTACCAGAGAGCCAAGCCGGTTTCAGACGAGGGAGGTCAACGATGGACAATATTTTTGTATTGGACCATCTAACTCAGAGAGAAGAAAGGAAGGGAAAGAAAGGCAAAGTGTATGCACTCTTCGTGGACCTGAAGGCAGCTTTTGACAACGTGGAGAGAAGACAACTGTGGAAGATCCTTAGGGAGATGGGACTAGAGGAAGAACTCATAGGGAAATTAGAAAAAATTTATGAGATCACAAAGGCTGCGATTAGAACAAAGGTAGGCTTAACAAAAGAATTTTTTATAACAAAAGGAGTTAGGCAGGGATGTGTCCTGAGTCCGCTTTTATTTAACCTGTATATTACGGGGATTAGGAAAGCATTAGAGGAAAGGAACATAGGTGGTGTGCAATTGAGGAATGTAAGAGTATGGTCGTTGGAGTACGCTGACGACATGGTATTTTTAGCTAAGAATAGAGAGGCCATGTTAGGTATGATGGATACAATTAGAAGATTTTTTAGGAAAAGAAAAATGATTTTATGTACTGAAAAAACCAAGATGGTGGTGTTCAACAAGAAAGGTAGGGAAAAGGTAGAAAAATGGAAATGGGAGAATAAAGAAATTGAAGAGGTTAAGTCGTTTAAATACCTAGGTTTTGTTTTCAATAGGAATGGTAGATATAATGAACATATCAAAGAATTATGTAGAAAAGGTAGGATTGCTGCTAACAGGACCTGGGGTTTAGGAGAAAGGATTTGTAGGAATGATTTTATCAGAAGAGGGATGCTATTTAGATATTTAGTTAGGAGCGTGATATCATATGGTGTGGAATTATGGGGTTGGGAAGAAAGAAAGAACTTAGAAAAGATAATGCTGGATTATGCTAGATGGATTTTTAAATTAAAGTTTTGCACTCCAAGATATATGATGTCTAGAGAACTAGGAATGAGCAAACTAAGGATAGGTTGGGGAATTAGGGCTATGAAGTTTGAGAATAAGGTGAGAGAAGCAAGTGAGGAGAGATGGACTAAAAAGTGTTGGTTAGATAAAGAATGCAATGAATGGAACGATAGATATGGAAAGGAAAGGGAGAAATATTTTAATAGAAATGGTTGGAGTGTTATGGCTGTGGAAGCCTTGAGAAGGGAGGGGAGAAATTTAGGTAAAGAAATGAGGAATAGGGATGAGGATGTTCAGAGGCAGTTAGAGGAAAATAGGATTTTAGAATCAAGGTATAATAAGAAATACAAGGAGCTGAGTAAAGACTTGGAAGGTCCCAGTTACCTAAGGATGGATAATTTAGACAAGCAGGATCTTGGGGATAGTATCAGAGCTCTATTAAATTTAAGATGCGGTAACTTAGAATCAGGTAATAGGTATTGGTTAGAAAAAGAGAGGCGAATGTGTATTTTTTGCAACGAAGGTAAGGATAGCATGAAACATTATGTAGAGGATTGTATTGAGACAAAGGAGTGGTTTACGGTATTAGGAAAGGATAGTAAGGAAAGGTTGGAAAAACTATGGAACGATAAATTGGACACCACCAAAGCGAAGGTATTGTTGAAAGTTGTTAGGGAAAGGAATGCGAAAGAAAAAGAAAATAGATAAAGGATGTTAACAGACTGTGATATGCTGTGAGGTTAGATGATAGTGCAATAAGTACCAATGATTATCAAACAAAGACTGTTAAATAGGCTAAGTAAATTAATCAGACTAAACCAAACATGTATAATTTTATTATAGGTTTTTAGGATATTTGTGTGTGTGAGGATGGTATGCAGGTATGAGTGTATAAGGATCTTTTTGTAAACCAAGTCCACTTTCTGGCTATTTGGCTAAAGTTTAAATAAATATATACATAAAATATTATTACTTCAAGATATTACTTAAAAATAATTAATATTTTACGTATTTCGAAGTCTATGTTTAATTGTACGATTTGTCTATGTTTAATTGCACGGTTGACTGGGACGATTAACAACGATTCAGCGACAACGCTGAATAATTTCTTTGACGCTAGCGTCAAAGTGAAACCACCGCGTTCGAGTCGATGCTCATTTTCAGCGTCTCATGAATTGGCACCTTAACTACGATACAAGCGAATCACGGTCCTGTGAACTTGGCATATCCCTTATAAAAATTTTTCACCGTTTTTGGACCGTTTTTGGACCGCGAGAACGGTCAGTTTGAGTAGTAAAAACGTGCATTTGGTTCAATGAGTACGACCCGTTTTTGGGGCGCAAAGGGACCTTTTTGCTTAAAAACGAGTGGTTAAAGCGGATTGCGTACGAGTATATCCGAGTAGTAATAACGTATTCTTGTGAGTATTTTTGAGTGGTAAATACGTGCTGTGTGCGACATCGATCTAATGCTACGTGCCAATATCGAGCCGACACTGATTTCCGATATTCACCCGACATAAAAAAAAATTATTTATTTTGAAATTTTATTACTATTTTTTAACTAAATTTATTTCTTAAGATGCAGTCTATGATTAAGTATAAATATTTTCTCGTATTTAATAACACATATAAAAACACTCTTACCTTGGTGGGATTCGAACTCGGGACCTCGGGACCTCTGGATCGTGAGCCAACTGCCTTACGTGGTAGACCACTTCTTAATTTGATATACTTAGTGTTATATATAATCTACATATGTCATAACCAGCGCAAATATATACTTTTTCAAAAATTATCTTAAGAAACAAATTCAGTTTAAAAAGAGTAATAAAATTTTGAATTGGACATATGATATAATTTCTTAAATGTCAGGTGAATGTTAGAAACCAGTGCCGGGTTATTACTAAATTTTGTGTTCGTAAATATATTTATAAAGTTAAAACATCCTTATCAAATTTATTACAAGGGCCTTATTAGATAAAAATAAGGAAACTTTTTTTATAGAATCCCTAATAAATAATGATCGGGACCTCATTAGGTTAAAATAAGGAAACCTTTCTCTTATGGCATCCTTAATAACTAATGATCGGGGTCTTATGTTATGTAAGGCCATTCCTAACAAATTTCTACACGGGATATTGCACTTATGGAAACATTTAATGCAAATTTCTCGCGAATATTTGAATTTTTTACATCGTACCTGTCTGAGATCGCAACGACTCGCGAAACAGACGTGACTCAGATAGATTAGATTGCATGAAAATTCGATTGAATTTCGAAGCACGCATGAAAAATGTTCCCATAATGTTTCGCATTAAATTCGTCGCGTTGAAGTTTAACATAGCATGGATCTTTCTAGCATTCGCATTGTGGAAAGTTCGCCGACATTCACTCGGCAAAAACAAAGTCAAGTAAACGAGCTAAGACAAAGGAAAGATCCATGCTATAAACATTGCGTGAAAAACAAGTATCGTTATCGGCTGATCGTCACGTGAAAACGGTGACGTCCGCACGATGACGTAGGGCTCCGATGGCCAATCACCCTCCCGAAATTCGTCGAAACCTGCCGGGAGGGAGGCTCTTCCAGGAGGTAATAAAAGGACCGCCGCGACGCCGCGGGATAGATTCTCGTTCGAAAATCACCGCAAAGTATAGCTTATACGACCGCTTGCATACCGCTCAAACCGCTCTCACTTAGTTTTTCCGCACTCGCTTCACTGCACGCCGCTTGCAGTGCTAAATTCATGGAACTCTCACGGCACGTTGCCTGAAAAAGACTCGTGTAAATATATGTACATATTGTGAAATAGACTTGGATTCTTTGTGGAAAAAACATTAGACTTTGTGTTCTGTGCGTGCCCTTTCCTTGCTTTGTGGTCGTCCTGTTACCTCGCGCAATACCGCGCAACCGCGTGCTCTCGAACAGTACCACTTATCTATTAGTGAAGGATAAATAATGTAAGTACTAAAACATTTAACTCTTACGGTACACTTTGAAAAGATTTTTAAGTTTGTAAAATAAATGTACTTCAATTTAGAGATAAGGAGGAGATAAGGAGTGGGAGTCTTTCAGAATTTATGAGAAATTTTGGTGGATAGAAATCGAGCTGACTCGAAATCCCCCTGTATGTACCATAAGGTTTAAAATCGGGCGAAATCCGCGGATATTTTCTTGTGAGTAAAAAAGGAACGTACTAACGTATTGTCACTCATCAACTGAAAAATGAGTATTGAAAACGGACAACTTACTTCGTCCTCATCCTTGTGAGTAAAAAAGGACCGTATTAACGTGTTGTCACTCATCGATTGAAAAACGAGTATTAAAAACGGACAATCTACTCAAAAATACTCATACGCATACTCGGGTATACTCATCATGTTCTTTCGCACTAGACTGCGCGTGCTTGAGAGTGCAAGAAACGGACACAAAAATGATAAAACGGGCTAAAAACGGGCTAAAAACGATCTATATGAGGTGTAAAAGCGGTGAAATATTTTTGTAAGGAATACCTAAAAATCTCCAAGTTTTTTTAGAGTTCTGACTTTCTTTTGAATAGTTCTAGAGTTCTATATAAACATTTTAAATAGTTCCGATAATTAAATACAAAAAAATCGAATTTGAAAATATGGTGATGCGCTAAGTTCACGCAACGCACCAAATCATGAAAATCAATTATTTCTTCGAAGTTCTAGTTTGTTTTACAATAGTTCTACATAGCCCAGTAAAATGACAAAATTTGGAGGAAATAATACTGACTGGGCTGAAACTTTGTAAACAGGCTTGTTTTAGGGTACTATTTAACATATTAAAAGTCCCCACGTGTAGACGCTACGTTGCGGACAGGGGAGGGTCCAAAAGGTCGAAAAAATCAGTTTTTCGCAAATAATTCGGAAAATATCAACTTTACGGAAATTTATGTAGATATCAAAATTGTAGCTTACAAAATTCTGCACAATTTCATTTTTTATTCAAGTCTGTACGACCAAATAGAGCAGAGATAGAATTTTTTTAAACATCGGTAGTTTTGCGACGCAATGAAAACGCGTACGCGCGTCGCGTATTTTTCGCTAATATGTCGAAAATGGACTTTCGAATCGAAAAACGTTTTAAATAAAAGTTGTAGAGAATCTAATTACGAACAATTTCGTTTTTTATTCATTTTTGTACGATCCAAATTCGCCGAGTTATTAATTAAAAGACAATTTTATTTTATGTTGTATGTGGATGTTTTGCATGTAAAAATCAGTATTAACTCTGAAAATATAAGTCGTACACATATAGTAGGTATAATAAAAGTTAAAGAAAATAAAATTTTGAACATGTTGATGTATGCATAAATCCATTTTGGTAAAGATAGCTTGAAGTTAAGAGCAAAAAACATGAAGAAATGTCATTTTTCAGTGCATTTTGGAAAATAACTTTTTCTAATTGGTTGGAGGCAGTAATGTTATGTATTTTTCTTGAAGATATTTTAATTATCTCTAAAATGAGAGGTCGTAGACTTTCATTCATTGAAACGTTGATGATTTACAGACGTTTAAATATTAAAGTAAAAAAATCAATTTTTGTTAAATTAACATTTTAGTCCAAAAATATATGGATAATAATTTTTCAAAAATTTATTTTACCTTGTTTTCATTACTTCATATATATATGAACGTGCTGGAGTAGTATAAGTTCTTCGCAAAGTATGTTTTATTTAAAAAAAAGTTCATGAATATTGCTGTATTTTTGATAAATTGTGTGAAAAATTGCATTATCATTTCTTTTTTTGTAAAAATCCCCGTTTCTATTAATTTTACGAAAAAACTTCAAGAGACCGAAATTAAAGCTGACTAAATTTCCTATAAAATAGAGTTTATGGCATTTAATTTTGAAGGCATCATGATGGGAAACTGGCGTTTCAAAAGACAGGTAAGTTTACGTATGTAGCAGATCATCACTATGAGTCGCCTGAAATGATGAAAAAACGTGTCCTTAACAATTTTTCTGTACTTATTGAAGTGTCAGAAGTTATTCTTGGGGTCTTTCTGAATCGTTTGGTACTAGGCCGATATTTTTAGGATCGATAGTACTGTACGTAGGTACTAAAAACTGAGAAGAGTCCGAAGCCAGTATGCGGCGCGCGGCGCGGCAAACACGTTACGACTCGTTTTATTTAAAAAATCATAACTCACGAACAAATTGATGAAGCTTAATGATCAAACACGCAAATTAAAGCTAAAAGTAGTACGAATGAGAAAAAAATGAGATAATTATTAATTAAATAAGAATACTTAATTTTGTCGCCGCAAATTTGGTAATTTTTAAATGGTACAGGAGGACTTTAACCCTTAAATGCCACACCTCTGTAGAATCTCGTAAGTTCACTGAGGGGTCTAAAAACCCCAGCATAAAAAAATGTCTCCTTACTCATTGATTTTTTTATCTTCAGTTATGACAATTTTTTTCAATGTTGTTCAAGGTCTAGAGAAGAATATAAAATGCTAATATTGTTCAAATTTCAATTTCAACATAGTATAAAAAATTAAGTAAACTGAGTACTGCTAAGTGTACCAACGGGTAAGTCAATCACTCAACTATCATCAATGAGAGCGTGAGCTCCATTTTTGGCAAGAACATTTGAAAACATTTCATTCTAAAGGATCTGGGGTCCGTTGGACCCCGGGTGGCATTTAAGGGTTAAGGACTTAAAGGATGCTAGAAAAAGAATTTCTGAATAAGAAAAAATGAAATTGAAGTGTGACAGATATTTTTTATGTAAAAAAATTAATTTTTTTTTATAATCGTAGCTCCTCTCCACCTTTTCCACCTGCCTCTGAACCATAATTATCTTCTGTGGAATGTCAAATCTTTTTTTAACAACAATAATATTTTAAATAGGGAAAACCGGGGCTAACTCGACATCGAGGCAAACTTGACACTAGACTTTTTGCTAATTTAAATCTGTCATAGAAACTTGCTTTCCTTACTGTAAATGCGTCTTTATGTGCCACTATTATCAACGGGATTTGATGACATTCTGACCCTGGTAGAAATTTTGACTGGGCGCTTGCATGGCACTGACCAGCGTGCCACACTGCCATTTCAGGAGCTGGCATGGCACGCTGGTAAGCGCCATCCGCGAAACGTCACGTTTTGCCCGCTAGCGCCACAGATCTGACGTGGGTGCTGGCATGGCGCTGGCATGGCGCTAACATGGCAGCGGTATTATATGATATTCACCTGGCATAAAAAAAAATTTTTTTTTTTTCGAAATTTTATTACTATTTTATAACTAAATTTGTTTCTTAAGATGCAGTCTATGATTATAAATATTTTCTCGTATTTGAAAAAAACACTTACCTTGGTGGGATCGAACTCGGGACCTCTGGATCGTGAGTCAACTGCCTTACGTGGTCGGCTACTTCTTAATTTGATGTAAGTGTTATATATAGTCTACATATGTCATAATCAGCGCAAATATATAATTTTTCAAAAATCATCTTAAGAAACAAATTTAGTTTAAAAAGAGTAATAATTATTTAATATTTTGTTTTTATTTATATATTTTATTTATAAATTATTTATATAAATTTAATTTATTATTTATTATTTATTGCCGAACCAAATTATTTATTTATTATACCATTTATTTATTATTATTTATTATTGTTTATTATTTATTATTATTTATTATTTATTATTATTATTTATTATCATTTATTATTATTATTATTTATTATTATATATTTATTATCATTTATTGCCAGATAAATTAGTAGAGCCCTGCCAGCCGAAGGACCCCGGCCGCGGCAGGTGAAAGATAAAACAATCCTCTTCTGTCTCAATTTTAACATACATGCGTTAATAATTTCTAAAACAATTAAGAAGTTGATATAGAAGCCAAAGAGAAGAATCTCGACAGCACCTAATGTGGCGCAAGTGTGGATCGCATTAGAAACTCAGTCAAATCCAGACCTGCGCCCGTTCAATTTTATGTAAATGCCATATTAGGCGCGAACATGGCCCTGATATGGCTCTTTCCAGTTTTTAGGATAAGGCTGTGGCGTGGCAAACTTGCATGGCGCTGACAAGTGTCGTGGCGCTGGCAAGGCAATTTCTACCAGGGGAGTTATGGTGTAATTTTTAGCGCGACATAAGCGTTTTTGATGGTGAAAAGTAATTTTTCTGATTTCTCGAAAATTTCTACTCTTTCATCGAGCTTTACTCTTGCAAACCTATATGTAAGTGATTTTCATGGAAAATTTGATGCTCTATATGAATCCGATAATCGTTTTTGGATATTTTCAAAATTTTTATTGAATTGATAAAAGTGAAAATTGCCCGACAAAGTCAACACCACGCCGTTTTGTCGGCTCTCAGGACTTTGAAATTTCTACCTAATGTTCCTTACTATAACAACTTCTTTTAGGGGTGGGGGAGATTAACAATCATTTGTTTTCCGGAACAAACAACTGTTAGAAACTTGTGGGACACGAAAGAGCAATAGGGTTAATAAATTCTTGCGGCAGGATTATCTATGAACATAGTGAATTACATGTGTGAATTACTGTGTTTTTAGACATGTACATTTCAAATGTACAAGTATAAAATAGCAATTGGTTCATAAAATGTGAGTATTTTATTTATATTAGTGTTCATGTAAACATTTTTCGATTTGAGAGTCCATTTTCGAGATATTAGCGAAAAATGCGCGACGCGCGTACGGGTTTTCGTTGTGTCGCAAAACTACCGGTGTTTAAAAAAATTCTATCTCTGCTCCATTTGGTCGTACAGACTTCAATAAGAAACAAAATTGTGCGGAATTTTGTAAGCTACAATTTTAATATCTACATAAATTTCCGTAAAGTTGATATTTTCCGAGTTATTTGCAAAAAACTGATTTTTTGGACCTTTTGGAACCTCCCCTGCCCGCAACGTAGCGTCTACACGTGGAGACTTTTAATATGTTGAATAGTATCCTAAAACAACCCTGTTTACAAAGTTTCAGCCCAGTCAGTATTATTTCCTCCAAATCGACAAATTTCGAGTCAGAAATCGATTTTTTGCTTCTAAATGCTAGAACTATTGATATATTTGATATATAGTCGGAGAGCTCGGAGCCAAAAAAGTCTCTGAAATGATAAAAGCTAGTTTTTTGATAGTCGATTACAGTACTGGTGTACATGAATATGCTCTGGTCAGTCAAGCAATCATTAGGACAGGTGTCATAGGTGAGCTGTCAAACATGTCGCGATTAACGAGTGCATCAAATGAATTGACAAAGACTGAAAGTTTTTCTGCAGGTTACACATTGCATATAAAGAAGAATTATCTTAGTCAGTCAGCTGTGTGTTAGGACGGGGGTGGTCAGTCAGGCCCGAAGCATGTATGAAAAAATAATAATGTGCAACTCATTTATAAAATCTAAAAAAATTCTTATAGGTACTTTATACGATATCAAAAATATATAAATAAAAAAAATAGTCAGTCAACCATTCGATAGGACAACGCCCGTCAGTCAGCGTAAAAAGTGTGAACATTGTGCGCGCGCGATCAGTGCGGCGGGCGGCGGCTCGCTCTTGTCTTCGTTATTGACTGACGTCATTCCTACTAATTTTAGTTTAAAATATAATTGAATTATTAATAATAATGTTCATAGTATTAATTTTCTATGAAAATCTGATTTTTAATTTAAAAAATGTAATTACAATCATTAGAAAATAAATATTGAACAATTTAAGTACGTAAAAATTATTATAGTATTATATACAAAATTTTATTTGCAATAATGAAATTCATCAACTTCATTACCAAATTGAAATTCACGTGTACAAAATTTTATTCCATAGAATCAAATTTATTATCGGAATAATCTATATCATTGCTGTCTTCTTCTTCATTATAAATACAATGTTCCGATGTTTTTTTCGGATATTTTCTCTCTCTTTCTATTTTCGCATAGAAGAAATAGCGACACTTAGTAATAGCATTTAAAAGTTTCGTTTCTTATCTGCCATCTGTTACCTTTCACCTGTCACTATACCACAAATTTTGTACACGCGAATTTCAATTTGGTAATGAAGTTGATAAATTTCATTATTGCAAATAAAATTTTGTATATAATACTATAATAATTTTTACGTACTTAAATTGTTCAATATTTATTTTCTAATAATTGTAATTACATTTTTTAAATTAAAAATCAGATTTTCATAGAAAATTAATACTATGAACATTATTATTAATAATTCAATTATATTTTAAACTAAAATTAGTAGGAATGACGTCAGTCAATAACGAAGACAAGAGCGAGCCGCCGCCCGCCGCACCGATCGCGCGCGCACAATGTTCACACTTTTTACGCTGACTGACGGGCGTTGTCCTATCGAATGGTTGACTGACTATTTTTTTTATGTTTGATATCGTATAAAGTACCTATAAGAATTTTTTTAGATTTTATAAATGAGTTGCACATTATTATTTTTTCATACATGCTTCGGGCCTGACTGACCACCCCCGTCCTAACACACAGCTGACTGACTAAGCTAATTCTTCTTTATATGCAATGTGTAACCTGCAGAAAAACTTTCAGTCTTTGTCAATTCATTTGATGCACTCGTTAATCGCGACATGTTTGACAGCTCACCTATGACACCTGTCCTAATGATTGCTTGACTGACCAGAGCATATTCATGTACACCAGTACTGTAATCGACTATCAAAAAACTAGCTTTTATCATTTCAGAGACTTTTTTGGCCTCCGAGCTCTTGGATACTAGAACTAGCTAATAGAACTGTAGAACTATTGTGAAACAAACTAGAACTCCGAAGAAATAATTGATTTTTATAATATTTGGTGCGCTGCGTGTACTTAACGCACCATATTTTCAAATTTGATTTTTTTGTATTTAATCATCGGAACTATTTAAAATGCTTATATTAGAACTCTAGAACTATTCAAAAGAAAGTCAGAACTCTAAAAAAACTTCGAGATTTTTAGGTATGGTGTGCCAAGTTCACAGGACCGCGAAACACGGGGCGCAATCAGACGAGCGGCGATTGCCGAAAAAATCAATCTCAGCAATATGTAATAGTGATCCCATTCGAGATAAATTATATGTAATCAATTGTTTTCTTTTAAGGCGGCGGTGTGGTCTAGTGGTAGAGCGCCAGGCTCGTAATCTGAGGAACCAGGTTCGAGTCCACTAGAGCCATGAATCATGGAAAAGTTTTTTCCGAAAAAACCGCGCCCTTCCGTGCAAGATGCGGAGAAAACTGGGCTCCGTCTTTCGGAAAAGACGTTAAACTGTTGGTCCAAAGGAGGAAACAGTAAGGTAGTGGATGAAATGGAGGTTAGGGTTGGGTACGTCCCTTCAAAACGCCCTTTAAGGCCCCTTGGGGTATATAAAGTAAAATTCTTTATCCAATTGTTTTCTTTTCTAGAAAACAAAATGCGATTTTGAAGTTATTAAGGTAGTTCGATGATGAAGGGCCGAAGTCACAACAATGTTTATGATTTTTTTATCAAATCATTTATATGATCATAAAAAAATAGGATAATGCATTGCAAAGCTTCGTAACGACGTAAAAAGACCATTAGTAAGTAATTTTTATGTTGTAGAATAATATTTTGTCTAAAATAGATTAAAATGAAGTGTGTGTTAATGCGTCGCTTGACTATAATTTTCAACTTGTGCCAACTCTTGAGTGCTCTACTTCGAAGATTATTTTGATTGAATTATTGCGTTATTATGGCGATTTACTGAAGTACAGTAATTTCGCCACAAAGTGCATGTAATTTTTTACATAAACAATTTTCCTCGCTGCCCTCATGTACGAGATGAGGGCAGCGACATGGCAACGCCAAACAGTTCGTGCGGTTGGTACACTTGTTTGTCTTTGCGCTCACTCACACCTAACGTGCACCTAACTTTACGCCGACGATTCCAGCGTGCGGCGTTGCCACGTCGCCATGCTCGAGTTGTGAAAATCAGCGCTTGAGCACCGGAAACCAAACTTTAATTATTAATTTAAAAAAAACTGTACGGTGGATCGTGTTCACCTTCAACTATAGGCTTCCTCACAGTGTCCTTTTTCTATCGATATATATTGTTCGGACATTTTTGGCAAAAGATTTTTCGCAAACTCGTGTTATTTATAGAAAAATATCTCTTTTCCTATTAGACCAATGTTAAAATCACCTAATTTTGAAATTAAATATCTTGAGAACGGGACGGTGAATTATCTTCTTTCTGGGCTTAATCGATTCAGGAGAGTTCCTTCTTTCGATATAAAAAATAAAACCTATCACTTTTGGCAAAAGTCGTTCATCATCGAACTACCTTAATCGCGACATTATCGAGATATATAGCTGGAGAAAAATAAAGCATTAAAGAACCCCATTTTTCCATTTTAGATTATTCTGGGGAGTCGTTTTCACAGTTATGAGTCTTATAAACAGTATTACAATAATCACGTTAATGGCGGATTGAAACCAACAACCGCTTCGTACGAAATGCCCAAGAAATCGTATTACAACCCTAATAAAGGTGACTTATGAGATTCTGAAGCAGTATTTTAGACATTTGACGCGATTGTATTTCGTTCAAAATTAATTAATTCAATAAGCATCTTTTAAGTCACATAATTTACACCTCAGAAATTATTTATAATGTATATTCTTGCAATCTTAAAATATAACATTTTAGTGGATACATCTGTAAATAACGGTATACATGCGAGCATGGATCGTTTTGGATTTTCGGACGTATGGCAAGTGAGAAACGGTGACGATAATTACGTAAGAGTGACACACTGCGATCACAGGAGACAAACTTATTGCGAGAACGTCCCGAATTATCCTCAGGAATTTGTGAACCGCGCGGATGCTCGCCGCGAATTCCAGCCTGCTACATTACGCGTCTAAGGACATTGTTAGTATAAACCTACAAATTATCGTTTACTCTCACAACTAGAGAAAGATTTTGATCCAGAATTTTCTCTTTTGTTAAATAGAAGGAGAGCGGCCTTATGCCGAAAATAGACGACCAAGAGACTTCACTTTGTCTGTCTATGGTAAAAATTATCTTTAAACTATGATCTATTATTGCATGTAATATGTATTAATATAAAGTTCTAAAATTGTCGTAAAAAAACGACATAAAATTCCAGGAGAAATTGATTCATCCAAAAACGGCCGTAAACAAGGATGACGTGTAGCTATACATCCTCCAGTCGTAGGAGCCGAAGTTCTCTGAAGGTTTACGAATCGAAGCTTGCTTGTGAGTGAAGAAAAAACATTATATATATAAATCAGAGTTTTACAGTTCTTTAATATATATATGTATATATAAGTAATTTTCCAGTCCTTAGCATTCATATACAATACGAATAAAAAAAATTATAGAATTAGTATACAGAATATATAGATCGTAGGACGGGAGCAAGTATAGAATGTTACGAGAAATATCGCACAATATTGTTCCATTTTCAGAGAGGAGAACGCTAAGTGCGAGGTAATCGACGTACGTACCCGGTGAGAGATACGTCGCGATGTGCAAGTAGAAACACATTTATCGCGAGCTCACTGCCATTTTCAAAAGTGGCGAGATCATCCGTGATTACTTCCGACTTCCCGCGAGCTGCTGCTGTCACGTTGAGTACAGAGCCGGTGAGGGGAGTGCGAGAGAAAGATGATTCTCAGAAGATATCTCTCCTCAGTTTATGCGAAAGACATACGTATAATTATATTTAAAAAAATAGCTACAGATTTAAACTTTTTTTTCACTTTCATTATTCACGTGGAGATAAATAGTTGGCCACCAGGTTTTTTTAGAACGCGAGATCGAAGAAAAGATTTGCTTTTACTTGTACTAAGACCTCTGTATGAGGACGCTGTACGCCGAGTAAGATATTTTGATAATCTCAAAGAATGAGAATTAAAACTGCTGGATTTATTAAAAATGTTTTTACAATTGCTAATATCACCGTAATATTATCTTACGGATCTTCATAAACGATTCGTTAGACAAAGTAACTATGTGTCCGCTAGTTATCTTGATTGGTCTCTTAGCTCGCGTTAAATTATCATCAAAAGGGTCTTCATTAAATCAGCAGGAAGCATCGGCCAATCCATCTCGTAAACAGCACTTCCGATTTCAGTGCTCCATGTATATTTGAGAATAAACTAAATTTAAAAAAAGTTTATTAAACTGGCTTCAAGTAAGTTAAACATTTCTAAAAAAGATAGCGGCTTTAAAAGTTCAAGATTTTTTAAATGACTAACCTTTAGTGTCACTTCGTTACCGAACCAGCAGTACAAATAAATCTGCATAAGCATGCAACCGAGGTACGACGAGCTCCACGCGAACTCGAGGCTCAGCAAGTTCTTCGTCAACATTTTGTAGATGCTGAGGCAAAGCACCGTCGAGCTTATGGTGAATTGTACGAAAGTCATTATGGATTATGGTGAACACCGCATTGATGCGTTCCGCGAATCTGCACCATTATATATATATTTATTTTCTTTTCTTCACGCGCGAATAAGCTCTTATCTTCATTTGTACACGAAGCGATGATGATAAACGAGTTCGCGGATCAGTTGCTGCTCTCGCGCTTTGAGATCGTTCTCCGAGGTACTGTATTTCCGGGCCTCCCGCAGCGAATCCGGCAACGTGCGAGCGCGATGGCAGAGTATATCCAGTTGGGCGCAGGTCTGGATCATGAAACCGGAGATGAGTGTCTCGTGGGCGACGCTGGCGTTTGCGCAGACCATCAGCCCGATGGTCTGGTGCAACATAGTCGCCCAGAAAGCGGCCGTTGACGAGATGTCGTAGGACACCCAGTAGGAACAGGGGTAAGGTCCGAGTGTTGATAAAGAACTGGAATTGCGCGATCCGACTGTGGCAAAGAAAACGGCCGACTCGTTGAGTATCTCGCAGCATATGATGATTATTCTGAAGAAACAATAGAGAAATATTTGGAAAATCCCTAGTGGAAAAATGTCTCACAGAATTTTTCGTATTATTAATCAGAAAATTTTAAGACTTTCTCAGGATTTTAAGATTTTCCCAGATGTTTTTAATACAAATTGAAACATTTTTCCAAAAATTTACGCACTAAATAATAATAAAATCTAAAATATTTTTTTTTTTAGAAGTATCTAAGAAATTTAACATATTTTATTCAGATTTTCTCATAAATCTAAAATATGAGAAACTTTTAGAAAAATGTTCACCAGAGATTGGAAAAGCATGAGCCGTGCGAACGTGTAGTTTAAATAGAAATTATTGGATCTTAATACTTATATAAATATTTCTGTAAGTATTTAGTCATTGATTGCCGAATCTCCAATCGTTCTCTTGGATTTTTGTTCCGCTTAAAAAGATCGTTTCAAAAATAATAATATAAAATTTAAACATAGTTTTTGTAAAGTTGAATTTCACGATACGCACTTCGCACTGCGATCGAAGCGTCGCTGGATATCCATTTCGCGATCGTCCCTGGATACGCAGATGTCCTTCAGCAGCATATCGGTGAGATTGATAATCTCGTCCCGACGTAGAGTCAGCTGACGCCGAGCACCGATAAGAACAGCGAGAATTTCTCGATGAACGTCTCGAGATCCTCAATTATGAAGCAGTCGACCTGTTCGACCAAGCCGCAAAACGTGAACGAGTAAAAGTAGAAAATTCATCGCGATAGAATAAACGATGTACGCCCAATACTTGACGGATGTCAAGTCGACAGGTCGCCAATATCCGGTGTACGTCAATAGCGCGAACGACAAGGGAAGAGTGTGCATCGTTCGCGGTTAAGAGTTCGAAGAAAGGTCTCGAAGATCTTAAGGTATCTCGATAAAAATATTTCTTGCGAGACAATATTTCTTCTGAGAATGCTATTATATTGCATAGTTTCCATTTTTTGACATTTTATATCGTACATTTTTAATTCTTACTCTCTCTCTCTCTCTCTCTCTCTCTCTCTCTCTCTCTCTCTCTCTCTCTTTCTCTCTCTCTCTCTCTCTCTCTCTCTCTGTCTGACTGTTTGAAAAAATCTTACACAGTCAAATCGTGGACTTTATTAATTCCCAACATATTCTCGATGATCGGCAGTCTGGTTACCGCAAGGGTTACTCTACCCAGTCTGCCCTTCTACGAATCTTTCACGATATTACGAGCGGAGTTGACGTTGGTGAGGTACTGATTCTCGTCCTTTTTTATTTCAACAAAGCATTTGATACCGTCTGTCATTTTTTGCTGCTAACTAAACTGAGGAAATTAGGGTTTTCTGATCTGGCCTTTAAATTAATTTTCTCGTACCTCACGGGTCGCTCTCAAGCAGTTGTCGATCTTGACGGTGAGTTCTCTGATTGGCTGTCTGTCTCTTCTGGTGTTCCGCAGGGATCTGTTTTGGGACCGCTCCTTTTTTCTTTATTCATCAATGACATCGGTGCTTTTCTCCGATTTACTCAGCGTATGATATTTGCTGATGATACTCAAATGCCGCAAGTGCCTTTTAAGTCAATTAAATGTCGCCTTACAGCTAGTAGCACACGATGTGGGCGTAATCTCGGAATTTGCGACCACTAACGGGTTGTCTCTCAACCTCAAAAAATCTAAAGTTCTCATATTTGGTAGCAGGCGCACAGTCAAGTGTATAAATCTTAATGACCTACCACTTATTTTTGTGAATGGAACCTTCATTCCGTTCGTTACTGAGGCGCGTAATTTGGGAGTCATCATGAGGTCTGATCTATCTTGGGAAAGTCATGTCTCCCATATTTCAAAGAAGGTACATTTTACGCTGCATAAGCTAAAATTCCATAAAAACTCTTTATCATTTCAATTACGCGTAAAACTAGTGTCCGCATTAGTTTGGCCTCTGTTAGACTACTGTTCACTCGTTTATAATGGTGTCACTGATGAACTCAATACCAAACTACAGAAACTCATAAATTGTGCGATTCGGTTTATTTTCAACTTAAGGCGCGACGAACACATCACACCCTACCGTCATCAACTCGGGTGGTTGTCTGTTAGAAACAGACGTCTATACTTTTTAGGAATCCAAATGTTCAAGATATCCCACGATATGTCTCCTTGTTATCTCTCCGAAATCTTTATTCAATCTGATCCCTCAGTTAGACGTTCGTCTCGACTGGCTTTACCACACACTTTCCAAATTCTCACACATAGAACTGAGACCTATCATAGGTCCTTCCACCTTGCGGGAATCTATTTATGGAACTCGCTTCCTATTAACGTTGTGTCGGCATCGTCCGTTTCTGAATTTAAAACAAAGCTTTATGACCATCTTTTCTCGCTGGAGCTGTGCGCCGTGTCTCAGAGATATTGCTGTAAACTTCGATAATTTAAACTAGTCTTAAGTTCTCATGTTATTGTTCTAGCGTTGTTTTGCGTCGTTAATGATCACTATACATCTATTGCTTCCTTGCGGCATCCCTCGCGGAGGGCGAGCACCAGAGATTATTTTTCCTTCTTTATGACTTAGCGTCCTCTGCCGATGGTGTACGCTTATCGTTAGCTATGTAACTGAGTCTTGTGCCTATCTCTAAGCGTCCGATTTTTTGGTTTTTGGTCTTATATTTAGTTTATATATTTGTTTATATCATGTTTGTTTCATGTCAGTTTATATAGTTATTTATATACTTGTTATTTCATGATTTGCCTAAAGTCCTGACTATGGCATATTAATAAATCAATAAATCAATAAATCAATCAATCAATCAATCTCTCTCTCTCTCTCTCTCTCTCTCTCTCTCTCTCTCTCTCTCTCTCTCTCTCTCTCTCTCTCTCTCTCTCTCTCTCTCTCTCTCTCTTTCCCCTCTCCCTTCCCTCCCTCCCTCTCACCCTCCCTCTTTGTTTGCTTCTGTTCTTGTCGTAAATACGACATTTTTTACTAAATTTCGTGTAGCCACTAAAATAATAAGTTTAAAAAAATATTTCCGATATACAGTCTTAAAGTTTAAGACCCAAGCTACAACATCTCATAAGTTATTTTCTCAAAAAAAATTTTTTTTAATTACTTTTTTGATTTTGAAAATAAAGAAATTTTTCTATTTTCTAGTTCGACATTTATTTTCATATACTTTTGTAAAAAATACACCTGCTTAATATTTTGTTTTTCAAATAAAACTTGTATCATCTTAAAGTACTCTACGCACGAGTTACCATCTGTGCTGGGCTTCCGCACGTGCTACTGCCTGTTACCATCCGCGGCTTTCGAACGTATTACCATTTGTTTCTTACTGGATTGCCGTACTGCGTTTCTCTGGTTCTTGATCCTGAAATAGCGCAATGTATTTTCATGGAGTGTCACAAGTGTAAGAAGTCAATTGCGACAGCTTCGGTTGCATGCAAGTGCAACAAGGTGTTCCACCCCGGCTGTATTAGGTCGTATTTCTCGACTAAATACGCCGATCAATGCTGCAAGGCCTTAGCAGCGTTGCCGGAATTGCCGCTTACGCCGCAGTTCGACAAGTATGCAGTATCTTTCGATCGAAAGGATGTGGCTTCTCCTTCGGTCACACAACCACAGACTGATGTGCTAACTACTGTCGATCTTGTCTAAGCTCGACGAATCGGAGAAAAGATTTGCCGCCAGGCTCGACGAATCTGACAGGAAGATTACCGCCAGGTTCGACGAGTCTGACAGGAAGATTACTGCCTTCATCAGTCACCAGGAATCTGTGAATATGCCGATGTCGAGCGAAAGTTGAACCAAATACCTGAGGTTCTGCGAATCATGGCGGATTGCGGTGATCGTATTGCGGAGTTGCCAATATTTCGGATCAGTATGTGACCTTGGAAGATTACATTTTGGTTAGACACGATAGAGAGGGATGCATGGGTGGTGGAGTGGCATGCTATGTATATAGATCTCTTAAGGTTAAGATTTTGGCCACCTCTAACAATATCTGTATCAATTCGCCTGAATATCTTCTTATTGAGGTGCGTCTTCCAGATGGAGAATCGGTGTTATTTGCGTCTATTTACAGAAGGCCTAAGGGTCTTCTTTTGCATGACTTTGTTGAATCTCTAAACCGATTTTCGCATCTCTATAGAAATATTATTGTTGGTGGTGACCTGAATTGTAATTTATCTTCGGAAAATTTTGAGGCAGTTTATTTGCGTGAGCTGATGTCTAGTCTTGCGTTACACATTGTTGGCTCTGAGCCCACCCATCACACTGCGACTTCTGACTCATGGCTTGATGTGGTAGTGGTGGATGATATTGACAAGATTGAATCGTTCAGAAAATCTCAGAGTCCGTTCATTGCTGGTCACGACCTTTTAGAGTTGTCTGTATCACTTGGCTCCGGATTGAGACCAGTGCGTTCTGTTACTCGGCGTAACTTTAGTGGGATTGTCGAATCTGAATTCTGTGATCATCTTCGATCTATTGCGGACGCGGTACAGACTGAAGTTGCTGAATTGTCTGAGGATGCTGATGTGGACGGACTGTGCGAGGTCCTATCTGGTGCCTTGTTGAAGGCACTTGATGTCTTTGCTCCAATGCGTAGCTTTGTAATTGTGAAGCCTCCTGTGCAATGGCTTACTACTGAATTAAAGGCTCGGTTGCGTGTTCGTGATAAATTATATAAGCGCGCTAGAAGAGCGAATAGCCTCCTGGGTTATGCTGTGTACAGACACTTCCGCAACCAGCTCTCTGCTGATATCAGGCGTGCGAAGAGTGAATTCTACTACAATTCCCTTTCGCGAATCACGGATCCTGCTAAGCTATGGAGGCAGCTTGCGCAGTTGGGGCTTGCTAAGTCGACTTTTATGTCTCCGTTGCACTTCTTTTCGTCTGATCAACTGAACCTATATTATGCGTCTGTTTCCAATGCTAAGCCTGTATGCCTTTATTCTGACTTCATCTCAGCCATTGCATCGATCACTTGTCCTTCTGATCGTCCTGAATTTGTCTTTTCTCCTGTCTTACCTCGATCCGTTCTCGAGCTTATGTCTGTAAAACCTCTTCATTCATATGCTTCTGGTTCTGACGGCATACCGTTGTTTGTTTTACGTGTTGCCTGGCCTATTATCTCGCCATTACTGGTGTCTCTATTTAATCGATCATTAGACACTTCGTTATTTCCATCCGAGTGGAAAAAGGCATATATTCGCCCACTTTCCAAAATTCGAACACCATTATCTCCGTCAGATACGAGACCTATTGCCAACTTGCCTGAGCTATCTAAATTGTTGGAGCGTATTGTCGCCTCTCAAATATTAGACTATTTAAATGAGCATGATATTTTTGATCCCAGACAGTCAGCATACCGCTCTGGTTATAGTACTCAGTCGGCACTGCTGCGTATTTGTAACGATATCAAGCTTGGGATTGATAAGGGTCTCATTACCATCATGATACTCTTTGATTTTAGCAAAGCATTTGACACGGTTCCTCATCTGCTGTTACTTATTAAGCTTCGGCAGCTCGGCTTTTCGGTAGCTGTTTTAAACTGGATTTTCTCCTATCTGACGGGTCGTTCTCAGGCGGTTATTGACGATGCAGGCAATCTTTCTGACTGGCTTTTTACCTCTTCTGGTGTCCCTCAGGGCTCTGTGCTTGGTCCTCTGTTGTTCTCTCTATATATTAATGATATATATAAAACTTTACGTCATGCATCTCATATGATCTTTGCAGACGATGTCCAGGTTTACCGTCCTTGCTCACCTGCTGACATTCTTGATGCTCTGACATTAGTTGCGTATGATGCCAGTGCCATCTTTCATTATGCCAGCATGAATGGACTCAAACTCAACCCTGCCAAATCTAAAGTTATTATCTTTGGCAGTCAGGCAAATGTGAATGGCATTGATCTCAGCAGTCTGCCACCTATTGTTGTGAACAATACGCCCCTACCGTTTGTATGTGAGGTGAAGAATCTGGGTGTTGTCTTTATGTCCAATCTCTCTTGGACAAAACATATCTCTCTGGTCTCACAAAGAGTTAATCATGCGTTACATAATTTGAAGTACAACAAGAACTCTCTTAATATCAATCTCAGAGTTAAGCTCGTTACAACTTTGATCATGCCACACATAGATTACTGCTGTCTCGTATACCATGGTTTAACCAATGAGTTGAACATCAAACTACAAAGACTTGTCAACTCTTGTATTCGCTTTATTTTTTATCTTAAGCGTGATGAGCACATCACGCCGTTTAGACGTCAGTTGAAATGGCTCTCGGTTGAAAACAGACGTTACTACTTTCTTGGATGCCAAATTTATCGCATTCTACATATGAGTTCACCTTCATATCTGAGTGAGCTTTTTACTGCTCCCGACCCAATACTTAGAAGATCAGACCGTCTAGCTGCTTCATCTGCTCAAACCTTCCATATTCCTGCTCACAGAACAGTTGCTTATAGAAATTCCTTCCATCTTTCCTCTATATATTTTTGGCATTCACTTCCTCGCAATTTAACATCAGCACCCTCTCTAGCATCATTCAAAAACCTGCTTCGTCTGTTTTTGCTTTCGTCTGAATCTCAGTCATGAGTCTTTTATTCGCTTGTTCTTTTGCTCTTTTGATCAATTTATTATTTGGTTTGTGTGGTTTTGCTCTGTTAGTTATAACCTGCGTTAGGTTGGTTGCGATAGTTTAGTTGCGATGGTTTATTGCGTCCAGCTTTAAGTGGCGTTATCTGTAAGCTAGTCTGCAGATGCATATTGTTGTGCTCTGTAAGTTATAACCTGCATTAGGTTGGGTTGCGATAGTTTAGTTGCGATGGTTTATTGCGTCTAGCTTTAAGTGGCATTATCTGTAAGTTAGTCTGTAGATGCATATTGTTTTGCTCTGTTAGTTATAACCTGCATTAGGTTAAGCTGTGATAGCTTTGTTGCGATAGTTCATTGCGTCTAGCTTTAAGTAGTGTTATCTGTAAGTTAGTCTGTAGTTGCATATTGTTGTAGAGTGAGCATGAGCTTCTATGATTCTGTTCATATTTGCCCTTCAGCCATTGCTAGGGCATAATAAAATTATCTCTCTCTCTCTCTCTCTCTCTCTCTCTCTCTCTCTCTCTCTCTCTCTCTCTCTCTCTCTCTCTCTCTCTCTCTCTCTCTCTCTCTCTCTCTCTCTCTCTCTCTCTCTCTCTCTCTCTCTCTCTCTCTCTCTCTCTCTCTCTCTCTCTTTGCTCCTGCATTAAGTGCTAATTGTTGCTGCTTTAAGCTGCCTTCGGGCTGTTCTGTTGCAGGTATAAGCAAGTCTTTAATTGCTTGTCACGAGCTATAATCATTTTCTTGGTACTCACTGCTTATTTCGGAGCATTTCGTTGACAAGCAGTATTGCTCATCCTAACCTTATTCTCGGAAATCTGTGGAATTCTTGGAATCTGCCGTGATAAGCGTTGACTGCTGCTGCGCATGCGTCTGCCTTGCCGATCTGATCTGTTCTATGCTTCTGGTTGTTCTGTGGTTGAAGTTGACCGTTGCTGCGCATGCGCCTACTGTTGCCGGACTTCTATATTTCATGCTGTCTCTGTGCACGTGTTGTGACTGCTGGTTGGCTACTGCCTGCTCATGCGCCTATTGTTGCCTGGTATCTCTTGTTTGTGACACGTGTTTGCGGATCTATATGACTTATCGATCTATTCGTTATCTCTCGTGATTTACGGTTCTTCTTGCTTGAGTGGCGGGAATGCAGCGTGTGTGTGCAAGGTGCAAGAAGTCGATTGCTACCTCATTGGTTGAATGTGTTTGCACGAAGGCGTTCCATCCGGGCTGTCTTAAGTCATACGCGCTTTATAAATACACTGACACTTGCTGTAGATCGTTGTCTACTACAATTAACTTACCTCTCACACCTGAGGTAGATAATATCGCGCGGTCATTCAATTTTGACAGTATGGCTACCCCGGTGGGTTCTTCTTCGAATCTTGATGACAATGTTACGCGTAATTCTACTGACGACTTGTTACGTGGATTGGTCGAGCAGATGAAGGCGACGGATGCTAAACTCTCTTCTTTCATTGACTGTCAGCAACGTACCAATGAAAAGTTTAATGATAAACTTTCTGCTTTTATTGATTGTCAGCAACGTACCAATCAAGAGCTCAGTGATAAACTTGATTGCTTAAATCGTCTTACTGATACTGTGGCTAAGAATAGTCAGCGCATTGCGCAATTAGAGCTAGATAATGCCAAGCTAGTTCGTGAAATCCGTGATCTGAAATCTGCTCGGTCAACTCATGACGCTCATTTGTGTAATGAGCTTATTGTTTCTGGCTTGCCATCTACAATATCCGTGACTCCTGCAAAACTCACTGAAAATGTACTCGCGGCATTAAATGTACCTCAATTGGCTAGTCATGTTCTTGGCGTGAGAATGGTTAATAGAGTACCATCTGCTACTCAGGGCAGTTCCAGGGTGGCTTCGGCGTCAAGTTCGATGATTGTCACTCTTGCTTCTGGTACTGTGTGCGACGCCATAATTTCGAAAAAGCGTGAAAAGGGTATTCTCAAGCAGCGTGATATATTTGATGCGGGTTCTGATCGACATGTATACGTTAACGTACTGCTCCCTAAGTGCACGTATGACTTGCTGCAGCGGGTCAAGCGTATTGCTAAGGAGAACGCCTATAAGTATGTTTGGATCAGAAATGGCCATATATGCGTGAGGTCTTCTGACGGACAGCCCATTATCTGTATTGACTCTGACGCTGATCTTGCTAAGCTGGCCTGACGCGTCTCGCTGGTTCGTCCGTTGCCTATGATTGTCCGACACGACTCAGCATGTAATCCTTCTTCGCTCCGCATTGCGCAGTTTAACGCCAACTCTCTTCGTGGGCATATCGACTTTATTCGCTTACATTTTAGTACCAATTCTCATCATATAATTTCTGTATCTGAAACGTGGCTTCATGCGGGTGTGTCGGACGATCTTGTGGCTTTGGATGGATACTTTCTTGTTCGTCACGACCGGGTGGGGCGTGTGGGCGGTGGCGTTGCTTGCTACGTGCATAATTCGTTAAAAGTCAGGTTAATTGCAACCTCTGTTGGGACTGAGTTTAGTGCTCCTGAATATATCATGATTGAAATTCGTTTGCCGAGTGATGAGGCAGTATTGTTTGTGTCAGTATATAGGAGACCTAAGGGCACTCTTTTAAATGAATTTGTTGAATCACTTACTGGTGTCTCTCATTTATATAAAAATATTATTATTGGCGGTGATCTAAATTGCAATCTTTTGACCGATTGTTATGAGGGAATTATTTGCGTGAGCTAATGTCTGGCTTATCCTTAACCATTGTCAACTCTGATGCTACTTTTCATACTGCTACTTCTGACTCATGGCTGGATGTTTTAGTTGTTGATGATGGTGCTAGGGTTCTTGCAT
>JASTWP010000039.1:197500-267531 GCA_030770255.1 Temnothorax ravouxi
ATTCGACGTTCGAGATAATCGCGTCCATTTAGTTCGGACAAGCGTTACCGGCCCGCGTAGTTAATCTTACTACGGGACCTACACACGCAACGTATGCATTCAACAGGACTTATCTATCTTTGTAACAACATTGTGCAGTGTGCACTGAGTTCTCGTATGTGTGTACGTATGCAGAACTCACGTTTGAAGATCGCTGCGCGCGATCGAGTATTCCGCGCGAGTCAGGTATACGCACCTAATAAATCTATATATACATATCTCGCATGAAGTAACTATAATCACAGAGTAACTATAATACGTCCTTTGATTAGATTTAAAACTGATCACAATGTTCAGAGATCGCGATAGTCGGACGAGGTAATTAAGATGCATTAGAATGGCAGAGCTTTTTTATTTACTATTGAACATATTGTTGAATATGTATAAACGCACATAAAACATTTAATTTTCGAGATTTATTTCTTAGGTGGCATAATTGTCTAACTACCTTATTTATGAACACAATTTCTATTCCATTATTTAAGCGTTTACAATAACAATTGCGATATTATAACGCAAATCTGTGCACATTTATCGTTATTTAATCAATTTCTTTTAACGTCCATTTCAATTTAGACATGCTTTCGATAAAAATAATTCGTATATAACGGTCTTACAAACCGCAAATATAGATTGATTATTCTGAAATATGGGTATTCCCGGTTTCCCATTATGTGCAGTCTCGCGTAGCGACAGTGCAACGTAGTGCCTCATAATAAAGCGGTGGTGACGCGTGAGGGATGCAGTTTTACGACTGCAACTACCGGCTGTGCAACTGCGAACTCGCGCGTCGAGTGTACCGCAGATGCCCGGTTGACCTGAGCCATATAACGGTTCTTGGTCGCGGCTTCCCGGTGGTTCCTCTTCGTTTTTTCGAATCTCGTTCGGCAAGATATCTCAGGGCCGTTTAAGCCGATTATTCGAGCCGGTTTGGCCGTTTCGTGCAGCGCAAAAAAGAATCTGGGTGGCGTGCGTGCGTTTTACCGGTGGTCCCGCGAAACGTTCGAGCTCGCAAAAAATTGCCTTCGAGAAGGCGAACGCCAGTTACTCAGAATCGATAATACTGGGTTTAATTAATACCGTTACGCAATAAACGCGACCTGTCGCCAACGGGAAGCCTGCGGAATCTGAATGCATCGCCGCAGAAAATACCACGTCGAAAGCTTTAAATAGATATATTGACCCACAAAACTGTCATAAAGGAAAAGTTAAAAGAAAATGCAAAGAACGTATATTCCATTTTTTAGCTAATTATTTTTTAATTTAATTTTTTGAGTTTATATTAATTTAGGATTGATAAAATATAATTGTTACACAATTTTTCTAATATTAAAACAGACCCAGTATTTAAGAAAGCCAATGCTAAAAAATTAGTTTTTGATAAATATGATGACAGATTTCAGTTAAACTAGTCTAAACTTGTCTGAATACATTTCTTACATTACGTTATCAAAATTAATAAATTTTATTTTAGATTGTCTTCAGTTGCGTAAAATAAATAAACCGTAATTAATAATAGAATTGAAGCGATATCAATAAACGCTATAAATTATTTAAATCCGTTTAGTAGCGACATTAACATGCAATAAATAAAGCACCGCTAAGGGCGAAGCGTATAGAACTAATTAAGATTGCAAGAAGAAAGAAAGGAAAGGAGAAACGTGATGTAAAGCAACGCCGAGAGAGACTTTAGCAGCTGGCTCGCCGTTCATACAGAAGCAACCGCGAAACAAATCGTATTGATTAGATCGAGTCGTTACTTACTCGCGGCAGAATTTTAAGGAACGCTTGGTTGCTTTGCGCTCGCACGCGGAGGAAAGCTTCGTGATTCAACTCAATTATCCCCACCGTTGTTTATCAGGATTTAAGACTTACTATGCGTTTCACGTTGCATCGCGTGCACTTGCGTGCGTCATTTTTCTAATGAAATAGTTACACAATTCAGCAAAGTTTTCAGTCGAAAACTAATAGAAATGTACAATAAAATGAAACGAGAAAAGAAAAAACATTGAGTTTTTTTTATTAAACGCGTTTAATATGATATAGTTCTTTTTTTGCAAAAATGGCAAAGTAAATTATTATTTAAAAATAATAAAGATTTATCAATAAAGTGTTCCTTAAAATGCTTATGTGCGAGTTTTACAATAATTTTTAATTGTCAAGAAATTTGGAACATAATTTATTGCAAACATGATAGGATATCGGATATGCACGTGGGATTTTTCTTTTTTCTCATCGCACAATATGGGATTGGCAATCTGTTTAGCATATATAATTAGCTTGCGGAAAACTATCACCATCAAAAATCAATCAGCCCGTTCTCTTATCAGTTTTGTCTCTTCATCTTTGCCTTGTCGGAATAGGAAAAATTTATTCGTCGGTAATTGAAACGCGCCGTTTTAATTATTCGCGGATACCACGTTCAATCTCATGCCGCACATACTTCCTGCGTGGCGCACAATTCCCGAGATGAAATATACCACACCCGTATCATTAATGCATTATTACACGCCGTGATTAGTAATAGTAATCGTCTTTCGGGGAACACCCATAGAGATGAAAAAGTATTTGCTTTTTAATTTCATTACGGTGTGTGGGAACAAAATAGTGTCACTATACGATATACATATACCTACATATATGGCATATGCGAAAATAGTTTTTTATATTTCATATTTTTTAATTGTTGCATATCACTAGCAAAATACGTAATCAATTTAATTGCAAATTATGAATCTATTAATTATTAATCTATTATTACCATATTTAAAAACGCAACATTATAAGACGTTGATTATTTTCATGATTATGTTTAATTACTTATTGTAAAGTATTTGGTTATCAATTTAAATTTCGAAGGTTTCGATGTTACCTGTTGAAGTATCATCGATTCTCGTCGGATCGATATATAATCTAACGCGTAAATTGCTGCACGGCCGCGGATTATGTCTGCTCATTTTCAATGTTGCCTGAGGGGTACGAAGGCGCCCGCATACTCGAAAATTGTTTCAGATCCCGCTTATTGCGGGCCGTACCGACCCTTAACCCTTAAATCTCAGCGTATCAAAATCTAATTGGGGGTTTGGTAGGATCGCCTGCAGAACCGGGGAACCGGGCCCCGATCGCGCATGGGGCACATGAATTTTACGTCAGAACGCATCAGACTTGCAGCACGCCCATTCGCCTTTATTGCTGGGCGTTGCGACTGCATAAAACATGCAAATTTCTCAGCATTTATCGACTTTCGTTCGCGACACTAGCGCGAAGAAATATTCGCGCGGCGTCATCAGTAGCCTCCGTTCACTTTACATAGGGTGTATTTAAAATGTGGTGAAATCCTTTATATGTCGAATTTTAATAGAATTTTTTTTGTTGAAAATTACACTCTAATTACAAAGTTGTTTTACAAAGAAAATAAAAAGTTTTTGTCAAATTATATTTTAGACGAGAGAATGTGTCTATAAAAAAAAAATATTATACGTAAGATCTTACTTTGCAAAAGGCAATCGCTGGTGAAATATTTAAGGGGAAAGAAGTCTAAAATTTGATAAAGAGAATTTTCGTCACACTTTTTAATGTCAAGTGTTTTCGGTATACTGTATATGCTCTTACGACGGTACAAACAACGCTTAAAATTATGAGCCGAGAGTTAATGATCTTGTTAGTCATGATGTTTAATACAACCTGCTTTACGAGCGATATATCTCAACCTGTTAGTTACTCACAGTTTTTTATGTCACATACGCATGATTTGTTAATTAATTGTATATGTCGAAATATAGTATTAAGAATATCATCTCGGTATATTATTTCTTGTTAATTACTCGTTGATATTTTTTTAAACAATAATATATCATATTAAATAATTTTTTTTGCTTATTTATAATGGTAATTCTTATTTATATTATATGTTATTAGCATATACTCTCTTAATTACTATCAAATAATTCCAGTGGCTATTTATTTTATATCGATTTGGATCATGGTTATCCTTTATTATTTTTGAAAAATGTTAAACTTTTTAAAAATTTAAAATTTACTTTTTATAGGTTTATTATTAGGCTGTTAAAAATATTAGATAACGATGTGTGATATAAAAGCGAAGTTGTTAAATTTTCTCAAGTCCCAGAAGGAATCCTGTCGTCCTTACATGCGGAAGAGAGACAATAAGAATGAGTTCTCGACAGACTTTACATAATAGCACGTAATTGTTAGTTCGTAGCTCCGTGAGTTGAATTTTTCGCATTTAAACCCGGTCGTCCCTGGGTGGTCGAGGACCTCTAACGACTCGTTTTATGTACGGGCTAACGTAAGTGAGAACCGTGAAACGAATTTGCCTGATTGAAGTGACGTTTCTTGCGCGAAGTCTCGAGTTGCGCTTGAACGAGTACGCGTGTTGATAGATGTTTTTACGAGCAAAACCTCCTTTTAAAATTCTAATGCTTCTGATAAATGACACAACATATCTATTATTTAGAAAATTCTTTACGTCGTAAGTTTTTCGTAATCTAAATATGACATCTTAATATTCCAAACATGATTAACCACTATAATATATTATTTTATTTCAAAGTTTAAATTATATAAAAAGTTTATTATAAGTTTACAGTAAGTATATTCTATTCGTGTTTGATACTAATCTCTCTTGATTTAATTTCCATTCGAAATGGACGTAGATTCTATAGACGCAATTTACATCTTTTATTGCGCTCTTTAATTTCTCGTAATATCCGCGTGTTACCGGATCCGGGTATTACGAAGGTGTTACGCAAATATTGCACAAAGGATGCACGACGGTCATTATCCAGCGACAAAGCGCCGCGCCTTTCCTGGCGTGTCGCACATTCCATGAGAAGGAGAGGTGCTCCATTATTATTCCGTTCGCAGGAAAGAGAGAATCGCGCAGGCAGCCAGCACAGTGATTTTTCAAACGACGTGTTTATCGGCCTATTAGTTCCAACTACATGCGGATTCACTTTCGCTGCGTTTTCAACGGACACGTCTCGAGGAACGTGTAAAACGACGCCGATATCGAGCTAAGGATAACGTCATTGTTATTAGCGTGAAAGTCGGTATTTCGTTTAATCGCAGTACATCACTCAATGCTTTCAAAAAAGGTATTTGGGATTGAGGAGGGTATCGCATTGCATTCATCATGTGGATGACTGTGAACAAAGCGAGCAAAAGGCCAAACATTTAGAAAGTCTGAAGAATGAATGTCTTATCGCGCAAAACTCTGTCATTCGCAAAATTTGCTTTGTCATAAACACTTTTAGTTTTGTTTAAATAAGCATGGAATCGTCGAACTTAAGTTAGAAAGAATTGAGAGCTATGCATCTTACACAATATTTTAGTATTCTCTGCGTTTTTAAACGGAATTTATTTTAGGATATAATTATTAAAATACAAATTATACATAATTTGTGTGTGTATATACATATATATGTATATTGTATATTGTATATGTGTATGTATGTATGTATGTATATATATATTGTATACATACACATTACAAAAGCGAAAAATATATAGTTTGAGTGAAAGAAATCCGTTCATCTGTTTCATTGATGGCTAACTTACATCGCTCTAAGGGATAATTTGCCAAGCAATAATAAATAGCACCGTTTTATATAATTATTTTTAACGATCGCAAATTTACTTTCACACCCAGTTGTCGGTAAAGAATGCGAAAAATCATCGCAGTAAAAGTTACATGGGCAAACTTAATTAAACCGTGTATCTATTAGAGAGACTGAACGTATTACAATCGTTTGCACGTTGCACATTAGATCCGCTTCACCTAATCATAAAAGAAATTGACGGATATAATTTACGTTCGGTTAAACGTGGCAATCTTTGTCAGTCAATCACAATTAATTTTCAGCTTATGCCATGTTTATGAAATGTCGAGAGTTAATTAGATGTATCAAATTATTTGTATTAGTGCAATGCAGCGTTATAAATGTCAAATTGTACAGTTTTATAAAGAAATATTTTTATCTTTTATTATACTTTTTATTTGACGCAAATATTTGAATTTCTTTTTTTTTTCACGCAAGTATTGCGCAGATACATAAATCTCGTCGCGTGCGAATGTTTGAAATCAGATTATTCGTCCTGTTAATCGATCCGTGCAATAACAAGAAGAATAGTCTACGATTTTTTTTTCATCTAAGAGTCTTCGCAGACGAAGTCGCTTCTGCTGAGATACCTTCCGTCATCCGGACGGTTGCTCGGACTGATCCATGAAAAAATTCAACGGCGCGCGAAACACTGGTACGACAACTAGTTCTCGGGATCGCGAGAGAAGAAAACGCGTGAATGAGTGGAGCGAGAAAAGAACGAGAGAGAGAGAGAGAGAGAGAGAGAGAAAGGGAAAATTCCTTTCGCGTGGCGGTACGCACGTGAATGCACTTGTCGGCCGCGTGCAAGCGTGTAAGAGCGCACGGTGAACCTGTTGCATCTCGGGCGTGTGCGTATAAGCCGTGCTGCGCAGTATGTGCTTCGACTTACGTGCCATCGCTCGATGCACATGTTCCTGGACGTCCGGCCGATCGGCCGTTCCTGGTTCGTCGGCGATTCCTTGCTCGGCGTTGCTAGACCGGGAATATCCTGCACCGCCAAGCACGTCGGTACGCCGACGGAAAATTAACGCAATTATGTAGGAACTAGGCAAACGTGTTCAAGTCGTATAAATAAGTAGAAAGAGGAGAAACATATATAGAATCCGTAAAGTAAATTCCGGAATGGAAAATAGCGGAACAGAAAAATGAATTCCTGATTTTTATAGATATCTTTGCATCGAATCAAATGTATGTAATAGTTATAAAATAATTATCTGAAAATTATGTAATTCTACGTTTTTAAAATAAGAATATTATTTTTTTAATTGTCACGTATTCGGCCAGATTACTATTTTTTAGCTATATATATTGTTAAAAACAATAGCATTTGAATAGAATTTTCCGGACTTCTTTCGTTGCATTGTTATAAAAATCGTAAAAGGGTCAAAGCCACTAATCTCAGAGAAGAATTCTCGATTCTCTCTGGGAATGTCGATGCGCTGCACGGCCGACGTGGATTTCTCTAATGTACCATCCGACATTGGCGGCATTCGCGTCGTTGGAATTTGCATGATTAGTAAGCGATGTACCAGGCTGCTGACGAAGGATGCACCTGGTATTCTGTGTGCTGCCGCTCACGCGAATGCATCATCAGCAGACGCGTACTTACGAAGGGCTTGACTCTCGCAACAGCAGCCGTGGGCACTTTCCCAGTGAGAAACGCGAGTCTCTTGAACGTTAACTCTTAGGATCAGACAATTAGAATTAGATAATTTTTTTCTCAAGATTGAAATTATCTTAAAAATTGTTAAATTAATCTTATCTTTCTTAAAATTTTTTAATTATATGATGATTTATTTAATGATGATCTCTTTATTCAACGCTTCGGATAAACAGTTTCTAGGATAAACGCAAATATTCCAAAGCACATCGCACATCGCGCTGTAATCTTGAAGATAAAACTTTGCAAAACTTGCACTAAAACTAAGTCGATTGGCTGTGCCGTAGCTGTCACGCTCGTTTCCATATAATCGCTTCAATTACACGACACAATTTCCTGCCTGGACAAAGAAGACCGGGGGCAACGAGACGGCGCATTAGATAACGCATGTATTATGCACGTGGCGGACAAAAAGCGACCGCGAGAACCTTAACGGCCATTAAAGCTCGTCGAAAAAGATGCATAGACGGATTGCTGTGTACATCGAATAGCGAGCGAGTGAAAAAAAAAAAGCGAAATCCAGATCAGGGCCTTATCACTCCGGTCAGATTGCTCCTGGTAATAAGAAGAACTTCAGGCTGGCGTAATGGCCCCAAGCGTACGCGTGCATCATAAATTCATGATGCGCGCGCGCTTTCCGCGGTACATTAAGTAGCGACTTCATCTGGCGCGCGACGGTCAATACTTGTTCGGTCGATCTTGCGAGAGAATACATCGATTGCATCCCTTTAGCCGTAAAATCATTGTCCTTAACATACTAACACGGTTTCATGATTTTTTTCCTGGCGTGGCGCGAGACGACGACGCGGACGATACGTAATTACGCTCGTGAATCGCCTCGCTCTAATTAAAGTTTCTCTTTTTTTCTTTGCAGGTACGTTGACCGGATGTTGCTACGTGCGGCGCCGAGAGCGTGAGAAGATCGAAGATCGCCGGAAATGCGGTATGATACCCTCGCGTTTGCTCGCGCCAAGCCGCTTCTTGAGCGCTTAAAGTAGACGCTCGATACTCGGGCTACTACTGTAATACTGAGCTGGTTTTAAGATTGATCATAAATTAACATTAAAATTTATCACCGTTTCTAATTATTAAGATTTTTCTCACTAAAACGAGTAGAAAATAACAATTGTCGAAATATGCTTGATTTAGGAATTATAGGTTTTTTTAATCATATTTTACGGATACAATAAATTAAATAGTATGAACTGCATAATTAGAGGTTGCCACAGTAAATAAAATATGAAAGAGTCGCAATACTTTTTATCTTTATAATCTTTTATAATTTTATTAATCTATTGAATATAACAGCAACCAATTATAGCAGAAGTGATAAATTTTATTGCCCAGATTTTGACATGTCTTTAACTTTGACCTCGTCTTCAGTTTTGAGTATAGCTACAGTGGATCCTTTCAAAATGCATGACGTAGCATTATTCCACAGCTTTCCGTATTGCAAGAGCAAGTTTCTTTTAAAAATTCTACATGAATCGTCCAGTTTAATCGATCCTTTTTGCATTCATTACGTATAATTGCTCCCGTCACGCTGCTCTTGGTCTTATTATCTTTTTTTCGTTCTTATTCTTGCAGCTAACTGAATCATTAAAATAATTTTTTTGGCTATCAAGCCGTTTCCTTTTATTATTGTTATTATATTGTTAATATTATTAACATTGATAGTAATATGTATTTTTACAACGCAATATTAATATTTACCGTGCAACAAGTGAAACTAATAATAAAGTTTTATTCAGTTCAGGGGGAGAAAACAAATTTTGTGACGGCGGAAGTCGTATCAGTTACATCGCGACATAGATTGGGAAGTCTTTTCGCAATTCTGACAGTCAATTATGTACAGTACGTATACATATATGACAATCATTATGCAAATTTTTTGTTACACACGTTAGCATATAAACCAGTGACATACTCTTCCTTCTCTACGTTTATTTTCGACGTACTTTAAGATCTCGGTCGTAATCAATCATCTAATTTATTAAATGCAATAGCGGGCATTGTTACAACTGTCATCCCGACTGATTCTTTTTTTCGACGCAGGTGAAAATGCAAAGCAACGGCCTTGGATCTGATTTCGACAATTTCGCGACGTCGTTTGTAACCGAATTATCTCGTTACTTCATTAGGCAACGAGCCTAAGTGCAGTCAACGTTCATAATTAAGCGTCTCGTAACTTCGAATGTCGCAAAGGGAGATCGTTTTATTCCATTGCCGCGCGCGGCTAGACATTATCCTCTTCCTTTAATCGCCCAAGTCAATCCTTAATGACGAAGGACTTTCGTCGACGCCCCTCTGGGTCGTCTTGTGAAGTAACGATCGATCGATCGCTTGGGAAATCACATCACGCTATCATTCTCGATGACGACAGACTATTATAACAATGATCCTCTCTTTCAATCTCGTTAAACATATTAGACTCGTGGGTCTTCGTATTAGACGAGCGAACGTGAGACGAGGCCAATTTGCGAATATCATTGAGGAAATTGTACTGCCGTTGATTTCAAAATTAAAATGCCATGGGAAACCGCGATTAAGCTTCGTATAACTTTCATCTGACGTTAGATCTGGCGATAGAGATATAAATAAAAATTGGAAATCGACATCGCGGTTTATGCGGAACGCTAATATCGATCGTCAAAGCGCGTGATCGAGTGTATCTCGCGCGATTACTATAATCGCGTAACTTACGCAACGAAGGAAATTCACGTTCTAAATAGTGTTGATGATTATTGTGTCCCGCAAATTTCTCCAGGTATTATCCTAGCGCGACACTCGTTGGGTTACGCCGGTAACACGCAATTTCCCTGACCATTAAAGCTCCTCCGTGACTTTCACCGGATCGCCGTTATTGCACACGCTCTGCGATAATGCGTTGTCGGCGTTGTCGCACTACGGATGCGCCGCGTTCGCATCTACATTTGATTTCTGCATACGATTGCTACATGTAATCGTATTGCGCGTCGAAAGCGCGTGTCGGAGAGAAACTTTCTTCCGGAAAGGATATCCCGCGTATTTATGACGGAATTCGCACGTAACGCATAGCACGTGTACGTCATCGCGTGTGACCTGCATACGTGAATATTTTGCGTGACACATATGTCTGCTGTTTGTTTTATCGCACTTGTGATTTTTCGACGACAGGTTATAGAAGTTAATTATTTTCTATTAGATATCTCTCGTCTCGTATATACATATATAAAAGAGGTTATTAATAATTTGATAGCATTCTCAAGCTATCGAAGCACTTACATATTTATCAAAATGAAAATGACGTGGGTAAGATGCGGGTTTTTTTGTGATGTAAAAACAGTCCATTTAATCTTTCACTATTTATTATAACCCGCATTACATCGTTTACGATGCACTTTTAGATGCACTAACCGGTGACAATGCGTCCGCCTGCATTTCGTCTCGCAGCGTCTGTCGGTTTAACGAACCGATCGAAGGCCGTTCATCGATTTTCGCACGATCGGAATCTGGCTGGATTTCTTGTATCTCCGGTAATTTACTCGCGTACATGACCAGCAATACAAAATACCTTCTAATCAAGTATCAGTGAAGTCGGGTAGCTGAAGTAATAAGAGGAATAAAAGAAGTGCAAACGAACAACGATATATTTGTACGTGACATAAAACCTTTTTTATTAAATTGAGATTTAGACAAATCCGCGAGATTTTATATATTTGAGACAAATATAGTAAGACATAGATTATAATAATAATTTAACAAAATATAGAACTATTTTGTAGGATATAATTAACAGGAAATTATATTCTGTCAGCATCTAAAATTGATAAGAGAAAAACGATAAAAAGATTACTATCTTAATGTGTTCTCAATGCAGACTTTTTCTATATGATTCTTTACATATTCTCTGCAGTTTCAAGACCGTTGAAAACGAGTAGACAAGCTCTTTACTTTTCTTATTAACGTTGTAACCAGATACGCGCTGCATAATGAATGCACAATGCATACTAAACGGGGTACCAATTGGAACCAGTGAGCCGGAAAGAGTCGCGGCGAATGCACCCGATGCACTTGGATGCACATCCGCACGGTCAAACCTTGCTCCTCGTGTGCTGCGTGCAGTTCGCGCGATCGTGAGTCGTGCATCGACAAATCGAGCCCGACTTTCGCACACGACCCGCATACACCGGTGCTCTCCGCTGCCGCCGCCGCCGTGGCGTCGCGGTTCTTCGTAGGCTTCTCGTGACTTACCGGTACCCTCATGCGGTGCGCCATGCCACGGCAGCGTCTTGTGAACCGCGGCTACGAGATCGCCTAGACACGGCGCGGCGGACGGGAATCTCCCGGAAAAATCGGCGATAAATGCGGATGCGCGCGGCCGGTGAGAGGGAGAGGTAACACGTAAACGCAATATACCCTCGTCCAAGTACGGAGAGACGAGCCGCGATGCCGCCGCGCCGTATAGGTGCAGGCGCTTGGCCGATGCACTTGAACGTGCATCATGTTGGACGTGCGGAGAGGAGAGATAAAGACGAAAACGCGACATAGTTATCTTTATTTTATAGAATTTTTTTCACAAACAGAATATATTGATGTAATTGTAATTGGAAGAAATATAACAGCTTTTCTCAGTTATAATTATATCCACATATTTCCGCTAACAAGAGAGATAAGATTTCTTTATTATGATGTAAACTATATGTAATTAATACTCTCCTTTTCCAACGATATTTTTTTTCATAAAATTTATTTATATCTATATTTACTTATTAATATATTTACTATTCAATTAAGTGCAGAATTATATGTTTAATCAGTGAACAAATTTTTTTGTAACTTTGTGCGAAGAGAAAAATTAATTTAACGTTCTATCTTTAGTCTGAGTAAGATTACTAACAATAAGAGAATAGAATATTATTATAAAAATGTAATAACTAATCGATTAACAACACAAATAGAAGTAAGGTAAATGCAATATAAACACGTGATAAACATCATGCGTAACGAAACAAGGGGATATAAATCAATCAACGGATTTGGATAGCTACTAATTATTAGTCGTAATTGATGATATCTCCGGATACTTGAATACAAGTCGTTTCTCATTGAATGCAAGTTGTTCGTGCCTGTTTGCAGATAATAACAATCAATGTATAAATTTCAATTTTGCATCTTGCTTACTTCGACGTATATAATGATCCGATAGCATCGCTTATTGTTGCATCGCTGACGATTCATCAATCACGATGAGATTCGATCAATCCTAGTATTCCGGTTTATTCGCAGATCGATTCGCGCAGATCGTTAGCAGCATTTTTTACTCGTACCTCCTCATCACTTCAATTTTTAACATATTAAATGAATTTTGTTAGGTTTCCTTTAGCGGTTTTTTTTTGGTGAGTGAAGGAGAGCCCGAAGTTTTGAAGATGCTTTTTATACCAACCTGGCATTCCTATATAACGTCTCAGATTCTAGCTACCAAACATGTTTAAGGTATGAGCGTTTCATTCTGCAGGAACGCAATGAATAAATGTAAATTCAACCCCGTAATAATTGCTTTACGGGAGTATAGCCCACCGCTGTAATCACTTTAATAGCCGCTTTTGCCGTGTCGACGAGCCGGGATACCTTTCTAGTCGCGTGATGAGCGCCATTGCATTAATGATGCGTTTTACGAGAACGTGAGAGGAACGCTCCACCGTCAAAAAAGCAAGAGAAGTCCGCGCTGATTTAATCAATCGTTTACAAATGCGTTTAGATATTGGTAATAAATAATTTCAAAATTACTCATTAACACCGGAAAGCGAAGATCTTGAAATACAATGATACGTGATGATATATCGCATCGATTTACTAAAAAAATATAATTATGAGAAGATATATATCTTTGATATATGTTCGTTAAACTATAATTATTGTATTCGTCTCTTTTATTCTGGGATACAAAAGGAAATAATTATTTGTACATGTAAAGTTTATTGCTTTCGACTACACTTGGCAAGTACGACAGAAAACGCTGCGACGTTTCGACCCTTCGGGATATTGGGTCCTTATCAAGTACTGGATATAAATTAATTTAATTAGATGTATATAGGTTCGGTTGAAGAGATAAAATACACCGTCACAAAATAAAATATAATGAAATAATACCTGATAATTCGGTTTTTGTCACGAACCCTACACATCTGTATTTACGAAATAATTATTTGACTAAAAAAAATTATATACAAAGATATATAGAAATACGTTTTGCGATGTCAGCAAAGTGGATGAAAAGAATCTGCGGGGTAGTTGCGTGTTTAATTGCGCACGATGCTGGGGCAGATTACTCGGCACCTTTTCACTCGAGGATTCGAGTCGAGAGTTATTCGTCACACGTGTTGAATCTTTAAGTTATCCCTTACCAGTGAAGAAATTGCGCGTCCTTGCGCACGGACTTGGAGTCTGGCTCCAATTAAAATTAAATACGCGGACGTTGCGGACGTTTCTTGTTAACAGCTCTTTGCACTCTTATTACCGAAGTTCCACTCTAACACTGGCCATTTTCAGCAATAATTTACTTAAACGGCCTACGCGCATCGTGCTTTCGTTACGCGTTTCTTATAGATATGCGTGAAGATTGAAAACTCGCTCGAAAATATCGCTGTAGGCTTTCGATTTCGCGCCTCCGATGCATGCAAATTCTGCCACTGCAAAATTGCGATTTATTCACGCGTGAAAGTGGTTACGTCTCGAAATATAGTCTTGACATGTTATTAAAAGTAATTTGTTTCTCTTTTTTGCCAGAAAGTTTATAAATATTCAAATTAAAATGTAGAAATTTGAATATATTTAAAGAAGAGAGAGAGTATGCTTTTTATAAAAATTTAATAACATGTTTTATTTAATTTTTTTTTGTTTTTGTTGAAAAATAATGTTTATTAAAAAATATTTCTCTCATTATCTTTGAAAATGTTGTAATGAATTTGTTAGAACGATAATCGTGCTAGTGTACACAAAATTAGATTGTACATGTTCGGAAAAGATTGCTTCTTTTTAACGCGTCTTTTTTCATCGTCACGAGTAATTGTTGACTCCGAACGTGCAATGCGCCGTCCGATAACACGCAACACGACAAATATTTGCGCACATCGCAGTGTCAATTCAACGACAGCCAAAGTGGCGGCGATGCACCCTGAAAAAGGCTTGCCGGGGCTCGCCGAATTTCGTCGTTTATCGCGACGCATTAACTCCGGCGTCCGCTGACGACGATGACATGGGGAAGCCATTCGTCTCAGCCGCGATGCACTTACAGCGAATCTTAAATTATCCAATGGGGATAAGAAGAATACGAAGAGGAAGAAGAAGAAGAGGAGGAAGAAGAAGAGGAACTCGCGTCCTTGCGGACTCTGCCACGGAATTGCCGGCTGGCCGCAACCGGGCTCCAATTAAAATAAACGCGTTCACCGCTTTTCTTGTCACCGCTCGCGCTCCAAACAACGACCAGGTCGAAGCTACTACGTCACCTGACGCTCCTCTGCACCAGAACGGTCGAAGACGTTCTCGAGTCTCGCCGTCGACCGTCGTTCTCGTCTTGGTTCGTTTATTCCGCGCGAGTCATCTTCTCCGCGTCCATAAGGCTACCTCGTCGTTGCTCCACGGCTCCACGCGAGTCATTCTCTTCAGCGTTGCGTTGTTCTCCTTGGATCATTCTTCTCCTCGTTGTTTTCCTTGAATCAGATTCTTCTTCTTCATCTTCATCGTCTTCTTTTTCTTCGTTGTAGTTGGATCACTCTCTCTTGCACACTCTTCCTCCGTTTCCCGGTTTCTGCTATTATTCGTATCCTTTATTCTTCAAGACGAGATAGGGATATCAATGAAAATATTGTGCGGCCAGGGTGATGAATTTGTTGCTTACTCTTTACTGTTAGATATACAAAAAAAGCAAGATGTATACAAAAAAATTAAAATTAATCTTTACTTTTTTTCGAATTACTTGAGAGAAATTAGTTTTGGTATAATTACATGGAGTATCGTGAGAAATATTATTGCAAGTTTTTGTGCGTCAAGATTAACATTGTATAGCACCACTGAAACACTAGGAGTGTCCAAAGAGATTAATCTGTTCTTAGCCACACTTTTTTTCATTTGTACGAAAGACTGGAGACGAAAACGTCCGCGTCCCTCAAATCAGTTACGGAGGCTCAACTGAGGCGTGCAGCCGTTTGTGTCCGCGAATGAACGCAATTTCCGAGAGGTTGCTTCCATCGAGCAAAAAGCTTGAAAGACCTGGCCGCGTGTCGTATGTGCGTCGTGTGTGCGTCGCGTCGACTGAGCAACCGCGCAGTAACGTCAGAAGTCAATGCCAGGAGTGTCATTAACCTTCTTCGCGGCAACATATGGCGTATATCCTGACGAGAGTAATGCTCAGTAGCGTCCGAAGTCTACGATTATTATATAATCGAATAGCATGTTCCTCATCTTTCTAAATATTAAGATGATTTGAGAAACGTTGTGAAGAAGGAAATTTGAATAAGTAAAGAAAAAGATGGATGAATATATATTAATTATGGAATACAGACTTTAATCAGAAACAACCTCCTTCTAAGATAATTCTTTGATCAACAACGAATCGATCATACCCCTTTTCTTGGGCGAATACGTCAATGGTTCCCCGATGATGAAATTATCTCTCCCCTTCACGGAATCGATTCGGCTTCGGGATTTCGCGTGAGTGCCGCATCGCGTCGCGTTGTTGCAACTGTCTACATGGGAAGGAGTTGCATGCGCGGAATACTGACGAAGGGTCGGGATGGTATAATCGGCGGCGGATTCTGGGTTCCTTTCGCGATCGCACGAACATAAATATCACGTCGTTATCTCGGCTGGTTGCAGCATACGATGACGATGATGCGTTCGAGATAGCGAATGGCCGGCACGTCGCGCCTGATGACCAGTCGTCGAGTCAGATGGCCCTACGAAGTGTTATTTAAATATACATGAAGCTGAAGGATGAGTTTCTTCCGACAGCGAGATGCGAATTCGAGCGTGTCGTGTCGATTACAAATTTGCCAATTTTCCGCGCGCCAGCCCCTTCACAACGTAAAGTAGCGATTTCATAGCTGAAACAAGAGCCCTTTTATTCAATCGCGTTATTAAATTGAGCGTTATTAAACGTATTACGAAATTTATACGGAATCCGAGATAAAAATTTCAAAAAAATAGGAATTTATTTGTAAAATCCATAATACTTATTCTTCTAATTTTGTTGTCGGTTCTGTAGCAAATTAACTGTGTTTTTAAATAACTTTTAAAAAAATAGAAATGCAAAAGTATAGAGATAAAAAATATTGTACATTTTAAAAATTTGGCTGAATTTAGCCGAGATGCATCTTGTAACTACAATTTGTGTGCGATGCATCTTTCATGTTTATCATTCCGCGATGAAGCCTGCTTATTTTTTAGCCGAACTTCGGAGGAGAAAAGCACACCCTTCGAAGGCACGTTTCGCGTTCGTTCCCCATGAAGCATCGCATGATGCATCGCGCGGCTGCACCTGCAGCTCGTCCTGCAATATAGGCAGATGTATGCGCTATACTGTAAAGTGCCGTAAACGTTTAGTTTCTGCAGAAGCCGTCGCGTCGGCTCCTATCGTAGACATGTATTAACGCCCGATGGATTTTTAACATGTGACATGTAACTCGAGGCGAAATGTGATTCAGCCGTGAATTAATTCACGTGCTTTTGAAACACTCAAAACTTCTTAACGGCGCGGTGTAAAACGCAATATTTTTTTACACGCCGCATGCTCAAGATATAAAGTTGTAAAATGAATTATGGATGAAATACGTTTAAGTATTTTTTATCATCTTAATTAATATAACTGTTGTTGTGAAACAGGAACTCATTTTTATTATTGTGTTATAAATTGAGATATGTATAAATTCAGTATTATGATTATAAATTGAGCTTTATAAACAAGGATAAATTAAGATATGTGTCATTATATATATTGAGATGCAAAATTAAATTTAGAAACTGTACACTTAAATGTAATTAATATGCGCTCTCGTAACGAGAACGTTGCTATTCTGAACTATTCTGAAAGCCGTATTGACGCACATATTTTGCGAGAAACTAATTTTATTCGAGAGAAAACATTTCCCGCGTCAATCATATTACGCGTGCTCGTGACGCTACGTCTAACTATGCTATGCACTCGAGTGCATCGTCTTGCGGCGCAGCCTTGAACGATCAACGAAGGCCAAGGTATACGTACATAGCGTCGGGGCGCTAAAAAAATGCCCGAGCGGTAGGCTCGGTTCACCAGCCGCGATAATTAGTAGCTCGTTGATTTTTCCAGAGAGACATAACTCATCATCCGTCAACGTAGGCTACCCGCTGAGGCTCCGGAGAGAAAGAGAGGTAAAGAGAAAGAGAATATGCGCTGAACGTGCGCGAGATCGTGAACGCGCGCGTAGGGAAGCTCCGTCATTTTCTGCGCGATTTCCCAAACAAATTACACGGTGCATGCTAGACTCCGTCGTCCAACTTAGAACCTGTAATTTATCTCGGAGATCTATGCGTCTTCTTCCGAGGAGGAGATAGGGCGGCGCATTATTATCTTCCGTCGTGGTAAGGCATTTTCTCGGGAAGGGAATTGCAAAAGCGAACGGCGCAGTTTTGTTTGGAAAAGCGGAATTTTTTTTCTTTTATATTACCTAACATGTAGCTTTCTGTCGAGGAAATTGTATAGGCATGAAAAAGACAGGAAATCGACTGAGAAAATCTCATGCGAAAGAAGTAGCAGGTATAGGACGAAACTGGAACATTCTCACGCGAAAAAGATATATGAAAAGTAAACTTGAAGGAAGAAATCTTGTCTAGAAAAATCTGTGTAGAAAACGATCTTGAAACTCTTTGCATATAAATTCGATTGTTAAAGTTTTTTCTCACTCATGATATATAGAAAAAGCGTTTATTATTACGAGGCGATTTAAAGATAGTTGATAGAAAAATAACTTTTGTGTATGGATATATTTTTTATTATAAAAATTGACTTTTATATAACACACTCGAGAACTTGGTTGAAAACAAGAACAAAGTTCGTCTATTAGTAAAAAATCTGAATTGCTTAACTTCTTAATTTTCCGCAGTCCAACTTGTCATACTTTGATGTCGATATCTGCCGCGCGCGTGTATCTACCTACGCGTCTACACATCTTGAAGTATAATTTGCATAATTACACATGCACGTGGGCAGAAGTATGTAAACGACGTAACAATTTTCAAGAGCTTTGAGTGCCGCCGCTTTTTATTGAAAAAAAAGAAGGGAAAGAAGCTCATTACGTCGTCTTGAAAAAACAAGATATCGCGAGGGATTTCTGTTGGAATTGAGCCGCAATACCGCAAGGGTGACTGATCCGTACAGTCATTTGGGCCTAGCAAACCCACGGACCCGAGCTCAATACACTGCGGACATTCACATACATTTACACGTCATAGCGAGCCGATATCACAGTCTCCGATTAACGTGATTCTCTTATTAAACTCACTCTTCGTCTCTTTTTATAGGGGGAAAGTTAGAAATATACACACACATTTTTGTAAGCGATAGTAAGATAAATATTTTAAAAAGTGGGAGAGTATAACCTAATTTAAGAATAATAGGAATAAGAATAAGAACTATATATATGTTCGATATAGGAACAAGATAACGAAAACTAAGGCCGGTATTCGTAGTCAGATTTTATATATAAGATCGTTTTAAGTTTATCTTTAGATACTCCGTAGTCAATGAAACCCGTCGTACAGCATCTAAAGATAAACTTAAGACGATCTTAAATATAAGATCTGACTATGAATACCGGTTTACAGTTTATTTTTTATTTACGTTTCTTAATTAAAACAAAATTGAATCGCAAGAGCGACTCGGCTGAAAGTCGATTGCTCAAGAAGGAGCTTGGAGTAGCGATCGTATATTTTCCAGCCGACCTCGACGCATGCGATTGTTATGAGGTACATATGCGTGCACGTGTGATTAAGAGTCGTATCAAGGCAATACCGAATTACTAGAAACTTATATCCCGAGCGGTTCTTATTATTTACGTTTACCTTCGCCGCGCTCTCTTATGAATATCTCGCAGCGAGACGCAACTGCGCTCGAACGCTTTAATGCAGATACGTCATGTGGCGCGGGAAGTGATCATCAAGGCGTACCGAGCGTCTAGAGGAGTGCACTCTCCGCAGGTAGCAACGTTGACAGACGGTGCGTTACATTGCAACGAAAAATCGGATTTAACTGTCCGGACCCGACGTCAACGAGTCACTTGATGATTAAATTCTTGGGAGTTTACCTCGCACTGCAATAATTCGAGCTGCTTTAGGGAAACGTAGTATAAAAAAATAACATAATATAATTTAATATTTAATATTAATGTTCAATATTTAATATCTAATATGTAATATTTATTAATACATATTATAAAATATTATGAGATGTATTATTATAATTTAATATTTAATAATGTTTAAGGGAAAAGGTAATAATAATTAATTTATGGTTACACGTCTCTCGTCATATTTATTGAATATTATCTGACAATTGAATACAATTTTATTTTTACTTTCCGTTTCTTAAACGACGATATCGTCTCGCAAAGATATCGAGCGATTACGTGTTCTTGATTTCTTGGGGTAAATCACGCGAGACGTATACCGCAGCAATTGCATCGTACTACAGGATGCACCGGATATGCCTCTCGTTACAGCACTGACAACGTACGTACCTATACGCGCGTATCGTCTCGTAACTCGGCCGTTCACTTTTATTATTTGCCGTTTTACGGCAGGAAGTCATTACCGCATGCAGATTCGCGGTGTGCTGAAGGCCGAAGGGCAATCGCGGAGGGGAGTTCGGTAAAAAAACGAGCCGCGTACGGCTCCCTCGTATGCCTTCGACGACGAAGCAGGGATGTACGTACGTACGTACGTACGTGCGTTTGATACGCTTGTACCCGGAACGAATTCAGTTTCCTCGTTAAACGTGTGAACGTCACGTTCTAGAGGCGTTACATAATAAGGCAAGGGTGTAGTACCGCGACCTACCCTCTAATTCTACCGCTATTACAAGGTACATGTACATTCGTTCTTTTCTTAACATTCGAGCAGTATTTGTGGTTTGCTTCACGAAATACAGATAATAAATAGATAATAATAGATAATAATAGAGAATAAATGCTAATAGAGTGTGTATATATAATCGTGTGCTATTCAGTTTGCTTCTTGTTACGGAAATGATTATTCCTCTAATAATAATAGCAATTTACCGTGAATATTTATTCAATTATTCAATGTGTATCTAAGATTGTTATTGCAAACTCGTGTCAATGTGCGAAACTTGCTTTAAATAAAAAGGAACTATTGGTAGAAATAAAGTATTGGACGTTGACGTTAGTTACTCTTTCGCTTCGTATAAGTGCATTTGAGAATCACGCCCATTTATCATCTCGGTCGACCGAAGGGTGGTTACCGCGGGGAGAGAGAAATAGGAAGATTGACGTACAATGCTCGCGGAGATGATTCAGAACGGGTAATCCTTGGTGAATTTTTTCTTTTTTTTTTTAGTCATTTTCTGCGCGTGATTCAGTTCCAGCCGACGCACATTATGCATCAAGCGGTGCAAGGACCTGCGAGAATCCAAGGCTATTCACGGTGGCCTGGGTAACGAATCGTGACGGTGACATAGATATCGATATTCCGGAAAGAGCCAACGCTGCACTGGTATACGGTTAATAAAACGTTATTAGATGAAAAATAATTTTCACTAGAGTCTTAGATTATATAATCCGGGTAGGAGAATGAGAAAATGAATAAAATGAGGTAGAAAAAGTTTAGGATTTTTTAAGCGATACTTAATTTCGAAGAATAGGAATTTACAACGTAAATTTACGTGATACAGATTTCAATTTCTATCAATCTTTCTTTAAATGTTTTTTTTTATCAAGTGATAGCTTGAAAATTACCTAATTACAGAGATTCAGATTCTTTCTGTCCGCGCTCATTGTTCTCCGTCCCGTGTGGTATGCGAGGGTGAGGTGGTCGCAAGCTCCTGCGCACGGGTCCCTGAAATAAATATCTTGCCCAAAAGGGAAAAATGGCCGACAATGGTCAGCCCGGATACCTGGAGGTACGAATGGCCAGCGGCCTTTAGGCAATCTATTCGATTACCACGAATCTTCATATTCTTAGCCCCTTCGCGAGAGGCTTCTATTTCCCCTCGAGAAAGAGATACCGGATTCTCAGGATCGTGTTCACGAATTCTTTTCTCGATCCACATGGGGAATCTCGTGTATTGAGAATCGTCTCCCTTCGTTTCGGAGCGTAAATCCTCCCTTGAGCCAGAATCTCGCTCCGGGCCCTTGAGAAAAAGCTCGGTTTCTCAATGTCGATGCAGAGTTACTAAAGCAATCTGTGTCTCGTGTTTTTTCGTTCAATGAATTATTTCAAAGAAGTGAGGTAAACTCTGTGAATTAGCAGAATTCATGAAATTTATCGATATCTATAAGAATTACATTATAATTTTTATCATACGCTTGTTTTTTTTTATCATACAGCCTTATCATTATTACATAAGTATGTATTAAGATGGCAACAAACGAAGAAATGAACCGTTGTTTTGTCGGAAGAGCGAAACTTTCGTCATTACTCGTAACTCGAGACTAAGCCTCCGGACGAAGGGTCATTGCATTCTAGAGACGATCCTTATACGATCGAAGCCGCAAGGCGGCATTGTCTCAGCCTTTTTCTTGTCTCTAGAAGAGGAGGCTTCTCGCGTGCGAGTTATATAATAAAATGGCCGTTCGTGCTCTTTCTTCAGCGTCTGTCGTGCTACGTGGTGCACGTATGTGCGTACACGTGTGCGTTCACGCACACGCATATCGATACGAGTCATCGTGTCGGCACGTAAGGTAGGAAGGGTTCTATGGCACCCTACGTTAGGTTAGGTCTTAAGTCGTTCGGGTCTTTAACCGAGCTGAGGGAATGCCGATCGGCTAGAGACAGATCGCGCAACCACTGTAAAAGCGATTCGTGCTATCGTTTTCAACCGCGGTAATCAAGAGAGAGAGAGAAAGAAAGAAAGAGAAACGAAAATGGTGAATGAAGTCGATCACCCGTCGTTTCGTTCTGCATGGTTGGGCGTTTTTGCGTCGCGAAATAAATATCTTGAAGAAATCAACAACGGTTTCGTAGCAACAGGTTTTTCAAGGTTTTAATAGCTCTTCGTCTAGAATAAGTATTTTTAAAAAGGAAAGAAATGCTTTTAGTTTTGTTATCTGTATTTTACATGTATTTGCATTATAAATTTTACAAAGTTGGGAAACAATTTTTGGTTTAACTGCAGCGTCAAGTTCTCTTTTTTTACTCTGGAATGAATTAATAATTACACATTTAAAACCATGTGATTGCGTTAGATAAAAGAAATTGTCAAACTAATATAAAAGACAATTTTTAAAAACTTCTCTGTAAGAACCTTTATATCTAAACTGCAAAAATTTTGATAATCTTCTAGTCACTAGGACTTTGCGCACGCAGGTTCTCCCTGTTACGGGCAATCAGCATCGAAGAAATCCGTATCAAAAGAACGTCTAATCTTGTTTCTCGCGCCTCGTCTTGTAAGAAGTAATTTCAAAGGAACCGTTCCTGAGGCGGTCGCGAAGGAGACTACTCTTGAATGGTCGGGACTCGTTTCATTGTTTGGAGCACAGCGCGCCCGCGATAAAACGGTACAATCGATTATCCGTGCGAAGATAATCGCGCGCGTACCTGAAGGTCTCCTCGTATACGAGACGAAACTCGAGGCGTGTCCTTCCCTTGAAAGGATTCTCATTGCACGCTGCGCTTTCGTTCCCTCCGAGAGCGTCACTCTCCTTTGGGAAGATCGATAAAACGGACGTCCGACGGTGAACTCCTCTCGTTCTGCTTCGATAAGATCGACGAGCAATTTGTGGTATCGCAGGCGTCGTTGCGTGTGCACGAATGCGCGCTTTATGTAGCCGGATCGAAGGCGCAGACTTCGACGATTGTGTACCATTGATTGTTCAGCGAAACAGTGCAGATATAGTTTTCTAAAGATTCGTAAAAAATCACATTTTAAGGCCCAGTTTTACAAGTGTCGCGGTTAACTTTTAATCTTAGATTAACTCACTTCGTCTCCTTCTAACGTCCCTTTTAGAAAGAGACGAAGAGTGAGTTAATCTAAGGTTAAAAGTTAACCGACACTTGTGAAACTGGGCTTAAGTAGGATAAAATAATACCTTCTTAACACATAGCACATGGCTATGATCGCGATCGCGCTAAGATCTAGTTCAATTCCTAGCATTAAATATTAGAGAAACGTTATGGTTTTTGGTAACGATCAATGATTACACTGAGACCCGTAATATATCCTGTACTCCGTAGCTCAGTAATCACGATGTATTTTCTTTTATGTTATTTACGATTCTTCACACCGCACGCATGGCACGTAGAGCGGGTATCGTTACAGATCGTGAGGAAGTTATGCAACCAATTTGAGTATGCGATTACGCGTGTGAAGATCCCGCGAGATCAGGCGAAGATGAGGCGATACGTCTGCGCTAACCGCAAATTCTGATCACGCTAAGATTCTGCTTGGTCTTAGTGGCCGCCTAGAAGCGGTCGTTGAGAGGCAAACGGAGTCGGGATGGCTTGTGTAATCACTGACGTGCTCCGCCGTCCTCTTACGAAGTGAGTGCAGTCGCTGCACGTCTGTCTATGATCCCTTGGCGACGTTCCTCGAGTGTTATAACCATGGCGAGAGAGGCAGTCTCTTTATATTACGTGGAAACGTCGTGCGTGCTAGAGAGAATAAATGAAACACAGAAGTTGGTCTGTTTATTTTAATAAGCCTCGGAAAAAAATGTTTAATTTCTGCATAGAAAGATAGAAAAATCAAAAACATGTATAAAAATTATCTAAAAAACGATAATCGAGATAGCTTGTTATATATTTAGCTTTTGAAACTGTATGAATCAAGGTTGATTTTTCCACAAGACATCTTAATTAATATAAAACATTTTTTAATAGAAGAGAAAAGTGTTAAAATATTCTTCTGAAAAGATTAATATAATATTTTTCTCTGTTAGCTTATATTTCCGTCGTTAGTTTTTAAAAACGGTTAGATTAAAGTCTCGAGAAGTCACGATCCGTTCCTGGAGGGACGAAGAGAACAGCGTGTGTACTCGGCGTGTGCACTGGCACCAGTATTTCTTCTTTCAGTATATTCCCCGCATCTTATTCTCTCTCCTGCAGGTCTTCTCTTTCGTTCCCTTTCATTTCGCACTGTCTTGCGATTCCAGCAGACGGAACTGCTGGTATATCAAGCGAGCGAACCGGCGCGCGGCGCTTTCCTCGATGGCACGTCTTAGCTACCTTCGTGTCTTGAAACCCGTGATTTCCCGGTGTCGAAAGTTTATTGCTGTCGACTGTTTCCCGACAACACCGGTTCTCGGTGTTGCGATGCGTGGAGAACGCACGCTACACTCGTGTCTCGATTCTCGAACGATGTTTGCTTTAAGTTTAATGGCGCTGTTCCGGCATAAAGTTTTAGAGAAGAAGATAGGGTTTCAAATTTAGAGCTCTAAATACATAAAAAAAATTTTTATTCTTTATAATGCGCGACGAAATTGCGACTTTTAATGAAAAGATTATATTTTTAGATGATTAATATAGCATCTTATAATGCGGATTCGCAATTTGTTAGCTCCAATCGCTCCAATCCTTTGATGCATTTAATATCAGAATGGCTCTGTACGCTTTATGCAATTTTTTATTATATTTATAACTTTAAAAATATCGAAGTTGCGTGCATCGAAAACTTTATTTTATTCTATATATACATTTTTTTTTATCAGAACACATTACGTAAGCAATATGATGAAGTACCATTACTCGTATCATCGTTTTGAATTATGTGTCGCGCATGGAAAAAACGCGAACGTCAACGGAGACAACGGCGATATTATTTATGCAACCAACCACGCGTTTTTGCATTTAAGCAGGGGGCTGTCTCGAATCGTCCGACTCTGAATCATTCATTCGTCTCATACTGTCTGCGATGCACCATTTGCACTGCACTGTCGTGGTTCCTTTGTCGTTCCTCGTACATATCACGGTTAATATCGCACGATGTGCTGCACAATACTACATCGCCGAGGCGTAGGCAGAACACGATCGGGAGAAATTTCTTCTTGGGAACAATCTATGTATCGTTCGTCAATGTGTTACGAGCTATTCCTTTTATTTATAACATTCGCGAATTTTTTCTTATTAGGTTTCGAAAATTCTCAAATTTATTTAGTCAGATTTTTCTTGCACTTTCCGCGAACATCTCGTATTTACGTGCTATTAGAGTTCGATGTTCTCTTCGCACAAAGAAAACTTGTTCGCTGTCAACGATATTTTCTGCGAACACCCGCGCCTGTTAGCGAACGTCGTAAAGTCGCCTAAGCAAAGAGCGTAAATTCGATTGGCACCCTCGGCTACTTTTTCGAGTAGAAATATCGGTATCGACGAAGCGTGCGCAAGGTCGTGGCTCGCCGAGAGGATTCCGACTTATTCCTCCCCGAGCGGCATTCCTAGGCCCTGCGTCGGAGGCGCGAGCGCGTTCTCTCGCCTGGAATATCCAACAATGCTGGACCTATGCGCTCGCGTGTAAAGCAAGGGCTATCGATATATGCCGATCGATTTAATATATCGGCACGGTTGCGCAACGGACGCTGCCGTGCATTCACCCTGGAACTGCACTTGCTCTCACCGACTGTGCGAGAAGGTGTCGGTCGTGAGCGATACACGGGAATATTTGCGGTCGATCTCCCGATGCGAGATATCGCGCCGTGGCAATTGTTTATTCAGGACTCTCTCCGCGAAGCCCTTTATATTATTACTAATGCGGCAGATACGGCTCCCGTCTAGGCTGATAATGGCAACATTGGTAACTAATACTACTCGCGAGTATCGCCTTGATATGAGGGACAAGGGGAATTAGAAATAACAATATGAACACTTTGAAATTAATAATACATAGAGTCACCAATATATTTCACCAATAATTTATTTCAGATTTTTTATTTATAGATAGAATACATTTTTTTAAATTCAAAGATCACTTGTGTGGGCCGAATAAAACAAATTGCATTTGTCGATGCAATGAATATCAGGAGATATAATGCACGTTATTCGCAAGTAAGTTACAATGAAATATATGTAATCTTCGGGCGTACGTGTGTAATACGAATCTGTATACATTTATTCGTATACGTGTAATTATCTCGGCGGATAATGACGATAATCGCAGGCATTTAACTTCGCGCGTCTCCGTCACGGTGACTAATATTCATCCTCACCCCTGGTGCTCGCGCGAATTTTTGCGGTTTGCCGTGACAACGATTATTTATCTCCGGTATTTATTGCCTTCAAAATAATCCCTCGTGCCTCTCGCTTCGGCTCATTTGTAAATGTGTCGAACGCTTTATTCGGGTACTCCACCGTTGCGTACATATGCAACATGTAAATATGGATGCAATATCTCTAACACGTGCACCAGTCAAGATACAAAAACGTGGATCGAGAAAATAAATATTTCTCTCCGTAGCTTTTAAACTCCGTTAAAGATGTAGACGATTGTCTTTAGTTAATTTACGATATTAATATAAAATAATAACAGTTGGTTGTCGATTATAACAGTATTAAAGCAAACTGGTCTTATTGAAGATTTCATGTTTATGAAGCATAGAAGCCATAAGTGATATCTTTAATTATGAAGATGAATCATACATGAACTTTGCGTTCACAATCGTATCATATGAAATACAATGATATAAGTAGTTAGATATAAGATTTACAAATGTTAAATATTAAAACAATACGCGCGTGAGAGCATTTCTTAAATTGTTTTTTCCCGGGGAGGAGATGAACTCCAAATTGATGGTTAAAATTATCATCGGAGAAGTTCTCAAGCACCTCATTTTAATATTAAATATCCTCTGTCTCGCGGAGCCGAAATTCAGAAACGAGTTTCATTTATTTGCCGATGTCGCGTATCAATTAACACGCACATATCATACATAAATAATTACAGCGCATTATCATACGCATTACCATAAAACGGTCAACGAACCTCCAGACCACTTCTGATTTTCTCACAGCTCAATTTCGGAATCATTAAATAACACACGGTCGCTCGTCCCGTGTGAAAGTGCTATTAGCTTTACGTCCCTCCTAGAATCCTTACTAAAAACGAAGAGACGTTTCATTTTTTCTTTTCTTTCTCTATCTTTCGAGTCGTACTCGATTCCACTCCGAATAAATTCTAATGCCGGTATCTCGATATCTGCCGCGCGGAGACTGGCTCAGACGTTTTCTAAGATCACTCGAGGAAGACATAGGATCTGTTTGGTCACCGCTATCGCAACCGAAGAAGCACCGATGGCCGGCGAGGAGAATGTAAACGTGGGCGGTAGTTTACATAGAACTTTGAACCGTTTGGAGTCTCGTTGGCGATGGCTCTCGGCTGGCCGAGGGTAGTAATTCAAATCGACAGTAGCATCCATTTGGTTAAGGGGACCTCTCTCTACCGAGATACGGATCAGTGATTTATAACTGGCTGCCGGAATGCGTGCAGACATACCGATCTCCTCCGACATCATCGATATCCATTATTGCGCCGACTTCGGCGGGGGCGAATCGATATTCGCGTATACATTTGTTGTGACTGGATCTGGTTCTGCGGCTGGCGAGTTGAATACTGGTTGAATAACTACATACACTGCGAAATTAAAAAGTACGAGAACGATGTGTCTTGATTAAATTTGAGTTAAGCAAACATGCTGCTGTAAAGATGGATCAAAGAATTTATAATTAAAAGAAGTAGCTATAGCTTGGGACATGTGTACTTTATAACTTAACTTATCATTAAGATGATAACGTAACTTGAGCAGTCATAATTTTTAAACAATTTTTTTAAATTTTAGTTTATGGAAAGAATGCTAAACTAGAGTTATTGCGAATGAAAAAACACTTAATTATATCAAAGAATTAAAGTTCGCGTCATCGTTATGTAACACTTAGATCATCCTAGGAAGACGTGCTTTTGCACGAGAATAAAAGAAAAAGGGAGGGAAGGTCTGTTCTACGATCCTCTGAAATTATATCATCGCAGGTAACCTTAGAAACGTTACACCCAGACGATTTGCAATTTTTTTTTATTTTGCACGCTTGGGTCAGTTCTTTGGGGTCCTGGTCGGGTTAGTTTAGGATGTCCTTGATGGAGTATCGGGCCAATCTCGGCTGGCCCTTCAGCTCGACCAACGCATTTAAACATATGTCAGTTCTTTTCGAGGCTGTCTTGGCTAGTCAAAACTGATTACGAACAGACAATAAATCCTATTGTATAAAAAAGTTGTACAGTCTAGTGTGAAGATACTTGCATCACACAAATTTTTTTTATTGTGAACTCTAGAAAATTACTTGTAAAAGTGAATTAAAGCTCTCTTTTAAAATAATTTTCTTTATATATAAGGAGATTTGAGAAGAATTAGATTTTACGTTATTTAAAACAGGAGGCTAATTTTATGCAATAATGCAATAATATAAATTTCAAATGTCTTGCTATTAATACATTATTATATTATGTATTCTTTACAGTTCTTATTCTAATATATATTGTATAATATATTTAATATGTATATAATTACAAGTTTGTGAACATACATAATTTAAATTTCTTAATGTTCGACGTTGAAAACGAAGCGCGGAGTCTCGCGGTGAGCCACCGAGCGCATAGATATTTCCACGTTGATACCTTTTAACCTTCGCGATTTTCTGCGTGACCCCGCGGGGGCCAGGCCCAGGCATGAGCTCGCGCATTGTAACAATGCATCATCTTGTCGCGCTGGGAGGTTCGGTGCTTCAAGGCTGCCTGAACCTGCGCGACCACGGCCGCGGAATACAATGGACGGTTCAGGCGTAGCGCCGTCGGTTTCAATGCTTACATTATGACCATCCCCGTGGCTTGGCACATGTAACGATACTTATCCTAGCGGGGCTTTGTCTCATGTGAGAAGAGTCGAAAGAGGGAACGAACAACGGGAATAAAAATTAACGTGTATTAAGGTTCGCACGAAATAGTCTGACACGATGATCTTCGAGTTTTTTGAAACTATCAACGAGGCCTTTTAAGCCTCTCGAGGTTTTTTTCAAATCTTTTTACGGACCGTGAATCTCGATAATGCATTTCATGCTACTTTGCACGATAATTCTTCTCATTAAGCTTTTAATAACATCTTTACCGTAAAATTAAAAAGTAAGTTACGAGGACATATAACAAGATTAATTAGCTAATGAATTTAAGATGGGAATTGTCTTCTTATGATCTAAATAATTTTTTCTAATTTAGGTTACACTAAAAATTATACCATCTTCGAAATTAAATAACGTTTTAACTTTGTGCCACATTTGTCTAACGCACGTTGCATTATAGTGCGTGCAACTGGCGCTGTCTGATTTCGTACATCTCACGACATCTCGCACGTCGCAAACATTTCGTATGTCATTCGAGTTTATCGCATCATAAAGCCAAGATTTTTTTTTTACAGATTTGTTATCGCGATACCATGTCGATAAATCTGCAAGATGGCTCAGATCATTGTTACATTGCACGTTTGCAATCTAACCGACATAGTCGAGATCGTTGCGACCGATCGTATAACAGCGTTCTTGGGGGGCTCTCCCTCTCCCTGGAGTGCATCGCGATCGGCGTTGCCCTTTGCGGGGACGCTGCTCTTCGTCTTGCGGACGAGCGTCGTGACTCCGAGATCAAGCACAGTGCATCGTATACATCCGTATATATCTCGGGGCGCATCCGCGCGCGCCTTTATGTTACGCGCGCATCGGGACACGTGGGCTCATTAGCCGTGGCATTACTTGCCGGAAGACGATCGCCGTGTAAATTATCGGCGTATGCACACCCTCCGATCTGTTCGCGATCGGTCGACCAAAGGGATAGGTCGCGGCATCGCTCCACGGGGGTCAACCAAGGTAGCGGTACTGGCGCGGCTCTTTGCCGGCCCTTTGACGATTTAATAAGCGAGACGACAACGAATGAATACACGTACGTCTTTATTTGTCGTAGCTTTAATCGATGTTCAATAAATACATTTAGTACAGAATTTATTCTTTATCGCGGTACCTTGCAAGAAATATATAACATTACGAAGCGAATATATTCATTACATGCTTAACTTTAATTAATTCTAAATTTTGTTTAATATTAAAAGAGGTAGTTATATAAAAATATATCATTTTTATTAAATAACAAATGTGAAGATATTTAATTCTTTTTCAATTTTTGTTAAAAAACAAAATTCGTAAAAATTTTACTTTAATATATTGCCAATTCTCTAAAAGCAGAACAAATCTTATATATTTCCTCAGGCAGAATTGTTATAACTTCTCAGAGACTTGTTTCTTTAAGCAATGAATTTATAGGACAAATTTCTGTCTAATTGGGGATCGGGAATGATGTCGAGAAATTCGTCCGTTGTGGCACGTGATTTCAGGGCAGTTATTTTACTGACTACAGATAGAAACGTCAAAATACGGTTGAGAATTCATTTGTATGAGACGTCGCAGCAAAGTGCCGACCGTGCCGACCTTTCTCCGCGTAGTCAAGGTTCAATGTCCAAGCGGGAGTTTGATCGGAGTAGCGAATGACAGTGTAGATCGCCTTCGGCGCTGATTATTGGCCGTGGGTCTTCGACGTCGCGTCAGAATGACATCCTGCGAAAGGATTGCGATGAATCCCCTTTGATAAGCGGGAGTCGGGATTGAGTTACAATTTGCATGGCCGAATTACGCATACAAAAGATGCTGCCAGGCTTAGACAGCGGATAATACCCGGCGAAGGACCTCGCGAAAGTATCCGCACGTCATCCGGATCTCTATTTCGAGTTATCTTGATACCGATCATTTTATTATTTGTCTCCCACGTGCGCACGTAATTGATCCAAATTAATTCGCTGCGCACAGCAGCAGCTTTATATGTGAATCACTTTGAATAGGTGCGTTGTCATTGAACGGATTAGGATTTAAGATCTGATTTCATTTGTATCGATTACTGTCCTATTTTCCATCTCTTTTTCAAGGAAAAGTAGGATAGCACTATTATGTATTTATCTATTTTATTACAACGATAATGATCAATAACAGCTTTCATAATACTGTCTGGAACTATATTATTATGCGCTTACGTAATACGTGACGTGGATTGTTCATTAATCAATTCAGCAAGTGTGGGACTCAGACAGCTGGTCTGCTCAACGTCAGCAACAGGTGTCGCAAAAAGTGTCGCGTTTCTAGAATAGTTCTCGATTATTACGAGTACATTCTTTAGTTTATTACGCGACTGAAAGACGACTTAGACGCTTTTCTTTGCGATAGATCTTTTTGATTGCTGACTTGAGACTTTAGAGTAAACGGTGTTTATAACAATAAACTTTGTCACAGATTGTGTAATAATTTTTCTATCTAATCTAAAACCGATCGCGCATGGAAATATCGCGACATCACATGTTCGGTGATATTAGAAGTATATATTCAGACCGAATATCTTCGCAGTCACTTGAATAATGACTAATTAATTAATTGCGTCAACTTTACGATGATTCACGTTTCTAATAATTAAATAATTTCCAAAATAACTTCCGACAATTCATTTACTGGAGCACACGATCGTAATATATCAAAGAGTTATGCGCTTTGTAATTGTTAATAACTTCTGAGAAACTCTTTAATGAAATACATAAAGCGTATAACACTAATAATGGACGCTAAAAAAAAAACGGACATTGAGATTCAGACTCGGGCCATCCGTAAACGAGACGAGTAAGATATAGCCTTTGTTACTTTCGAATCTGCTGCCGAGTGATGTATGTTCGGCAAGGATCGCAGGCGTACAGTGTCGCCGTTCTTTTTCGTCATTACTCTTCGTACATACGTATGTAACGTGTACCGGCCGGAGAATCGTTCGATGACTGATGGCGATTGTCCGGCATCGGACGACGCGACCGTGATCTTGGCGGATAGCCTTGAACGTGCGTTTCAGCATAACTCACCGAGTGTTCACATATATATTCGCGTGCGCGCGCGTGTGTGTATACCAGGTAGAAAATAATTCTTCCTTTCCCTCGACCGATGCCGCACTATATCTTTCGATTCCGCCAGCCGCGCTCGCCGTGTAATTGTTAAGAATCGCTCGTGTACCGCAAAGCAGCAATATGTAAGTGAAATACACTACTGTTCGTCGGAGCGTCAGCGAAAAGTCATACAATAGCTGGATTACAATTAATCAAAAGCTATAATTAATCGTCTCTCATTGGATTCGCTCAGTTACACAATATTAGACACAGAATGAGAGAGCTCCGTAATTTTTTTCTGATGGGTTCTGCGGTAGCTGCAGCGCGTAAAAATGATTTATGGTTCGTCGTATTTCGAAGCGTGCCCCTTCGCTATTTATGCGGATCCGCGGGCGAGGCGTGTCGCAACGTTTAATCCACGAACGAATGTTACCTCATGTCATTCGCGCTTCAAGGAAATTATCTTCTTACGTGTACATACTAATTGCAATCAAGATTATTCTCTCGACACAACGTAGCTTTATTATCTAACACACAATATTGCTTTATCAACTATTATACTTATTACTAAGTATTACACGTCAACTTATTAAATATTTTATGTGCAAACTATTATATATACTTAGCGATCATTACGGATTATTTTCCAATTGTATGTACCACCTATTCCTCGTCAACTATTACACAGTACTGCACTATTACACCAACAATAATCACCTTGCTATCTCAAATTAGTTATCTAAAAAAAAATACAGAGATAAATCTAAATTGCGCATCAAAATTTCCTCTCGCGGCGTCACGTCGTCCATCATACCTTTCCGTATAAGCAACAGAAAAGAATCTCTGTCCCTCCCAATACGCGAGAGAGGCTGATTTTGCGAATCGTGATGTCCCGCTGATGCACGACTATGATAATACGTACACTTTTCTCCATGTCCGCGTGATATCCGGAAGATCGCGTAGCAGAGTGTATCGGCGTAAGAAGTAAGCCTTACATTCGCGGAAGCGAACTCAATGATCTTGATCGCGATCGCGCGCCTTCTTTTGCGGGAGAGGAAGAAAACGAAAGAGAATCGATACGCGGGGCTGTGCGGAGAGTGCTACTGCCTCTCGAGATCCCGCGGGATAAATCGCGTGTGGGGAAGATGAATTTTCGCCCTCGGTCAGCGAACGGTGAATGCGGAAATAACGCGTCAATTACGGCCGAGGGGAAGAGAAAGAGGCAGAAGGCAGGAGAGGAAGGGAGATGCAATATCTTAAATCACGACCGTGTACATTAATTCCGGATAGTCGCAATTTATATGATTTATATTCAATCACCCGTGCCCTCGGGTGCTCGTATGTTACCACGCGAATTTTTCGCGCGAGGCCCCGGCGCGGATTATTCGCGGCTACTTATACGCGGGCGCGATTCGTTAAGCTTTGTGAGGCAGTATCGAGCCGAAGCAACATGTCAGACGCAAAGGTGTGTTGTCTACTATATATTACCCATCTTATTTTACGGATATAACAAGCACAATATTCCATTGAAAGTTTGAAGTGGGTGTATAGCCAAAGATGGTGAAAAGCAATAACTGAAGGATGAGAAATTAATCACTCGTAAAAGTTTTTTATCCCGCCGTTTATTTTCATGCAGTAAACAGTGTAACAAAGTAATATAAACCGCAATAATAATCTTTATTGTAATACGTCAAAAAAATCTTTGGAGTAATATTATACAAGTTTTTACATGCAAAAATTATCTAATTTAATAATTTTAATATTTATTAAAATTACACATGAAAATAATTTTTAGATATTTAACACATCTTTTGGTAAAATTTGATCATCTCAAAAATGATAATACAAGCGACAATATATTTTCAATATTTTGTGTTTTTTGCACGATCGGTATATCCTCACACATAATATGCTAATTTCTCTTCTCTCCGACATCACATTCTCGCGATCGCTTTTCGATCCAGGAAACGTTTTGGGATGCGGTCGGCTACTTTTTACGAGTCTCGATTCGACCGTCCGCGTTCCATTGTTGCCCGGAGATCTGCATACGATTTAATGGAACATCGAGGAGCCCCATTGTGCGTTTCTGAAGATCTTACGTAACGGCACGGTGTACGATAATATCTTCAATACATAACCGTACGCGCGAGTTTGATTCAATGATACCGGAAGATTCCTCAGGCAATAGACGCGTAATCGTCGTAATTCCCATTTCATTATCGTGATCATTTCTTTGGGTATACGTCTTGTAAAAAAGTATATCCTTGTCGATCAATCATAGAACTCGCGTCGAAAATCATACGGTGTGTAATTGCACGGCCCCCCCCCCAATACTGGAGAATCTACGCGACGCGAATAACTGAAATGGTCCCGCAAAATAGTTTTAGCTCGGGTTATTGTTTTCTCTCACGTAATTTTCTATGCACTTTCAGTATACCGCATAGCTGCAACTCCGAAAGTACACTTGCGTCTGAATCGATCCGCGTGCGATTTAATGGAACATCGGCATTATGCAACCGACCGGCCGCAGCGTGCTCGATACGATCTTCGATGTATGTACGCGTAATCGCGCGCGTGTGTGAGTCGCTATCTGGATTAATCGCGCGCGTGTTCGCGCCGCGAGTGATTTATGCGAAATGCGCTGGGGATGACCGTGACCCTCTCTCGATCGGGACGAGAGATCATGGTCCAGGAAGCGGCGCGTCTTTTCTCGCTCGTCGTCTGTGAATTTTGCCATATCGTCTTTTATATCGTCACGCTGTCTGGTACTAATTAATCATGTGACTCTGCAATTATTAGACGTTTAATAGTATCACGTATGTAATTTAACATAATTATAGGATATAATAGGAAATTAACTTCTAATTACAAGCCGATCTATATACCAATAATAATCTAAGTAGCAAAACTGTCTGTATGATGCATGTTCTTTAACAGTACGTGCATCTGCGAAAGCTTTTATTTAGTAAAACGTTTATGTTTTTACTTCAATCGAGATGTAAAACCGGTTATATTAATTCCATGACTGTGACCATTAGAGTGTTTATTATTTAAAGACCCCGATTTTTTTTTTACATAATTGCTATAAGCAATGTACTTTTAACTGTGTGTTGAACCATCTGATATAACAATAGTAAGTACGATTACTCAAACGTAATCTACAACAATGTTATGTCGTCTTGTGTTTAATAGTATATTGTGCACCAAGGGGCGAAAGTAGCGTTTTTCAGACGAGTGTGAAGTTTGCCGCCCGAGCCGAAGGCGAGGGCAGCAAATCACACGAGTCTGAAAAAGCTTTCGCCCCGAGGTGCACACGATATTTTTCACAATATCTTTACGGAAAGTTCGATCCTCATGCCTAGAGAGAAGCGAGAGTGGCCATTTCACGCCAGGACGGCATAGCGGGACGAAAATAACCACTTTCCTCCCTAGGGCGGAAAGTGATCACTTTCGTCCCGCTAACGCCGTCCTGGCGTGAAATTGGTCACTTTCGCCCCTCTCTACAGGCATGGAAAGTCGAACTTTCCGTGGAGGTGTTGTGAAAATTTTGTTCCAATCTTGTATAATATTAATTGGATATTTTATTTGAGTATGACGTAGTTATTAATTATAGAATTAATTACATTATCATATAAATTTATAATTGAAGAGAAAGGACTCTCGTTTCAAAAGCCATAGCGTTTAAAACTAGGTTTTTTTACTTATATCTTTTTGCAACTTCAAAAATACTTGATTCTTTAACGGGATTTGTCAATTTGTCAAACGAGAGCTATGACTCTCAACCGGTCGATGATCGCTGTCCAGACGGTGATCCGTTACATAATTATCGCAGGATTATGCGTGCTCAGTGACCGGAGTGTCCTCCGTACTCCGGTCTCCGATCGAGGATTGTCGACGGAAACGGATGTACGCTTCACGAGACAAATCACTCGTACATAGACGTGCCTGTATATTACAATTCTACAGAAATTCTCGCTGAAGATACACGTCGCATCTCAAGTTGTATAACCGCAGTTTTCCGCTAGTTATTATCTTTCGCGAAAATCGCTCATAATTAATTAAATTTTTTTGTATAAAGTTGCATTATAAGGACATAACAAAAATAATGATTATACCTAACTTAAAAATATTTGAAATAAAAACACTATTGTGTGTTTTTATTCGTCGCGTTTAAAAATATTAGATAATACTAAAATACTTAATGAGAAACTTACAATTAGATAACATGGATGAATTTGAAACTATTTGTCATTAACATGTTTATAACAATTATTCTCATTGAAATAATAAAAACATGTTGACGGGTTAAGAGGCATCGTGTAAAAAATGAATATCGCAAACATAGATTTGAGATCTCGCTAAGCTTTTTCACAGAACAAGCAACACGGTGTCTGTCTTTTTATGGTAATACGAAACTACGAAAGGGAAGATTTGACAGGCAGTTGCCTAACACGCGTCGTTGCGTTATACTGTCGATCGGCGCAAAAGATAATTCTGCGCGATCGCGGTAGCTCGTCGATCAAATTAATCTATATGAATCAGCCGTTCTGTCATTCTTTCGGATGCTTCTAGGTTCATGACCGAACGAGAGTGCGGAGGTTATTAAGTTTCGAGAAGTAGGAACGTCCGTGAAGAAATTAAAGCTTACTTTTCTCAATCGTAATTGACGCGTTAAAAAAGAATTATCGACCATCTCAAGATCAACTTTGTTCTAGCTTTGTTCTAGCCGACGCCGACGCAATAGTCGTTAAAAAATAACATTTTGACCCGGATGCGGCGTTCGATTCTCATCATTAACTTAATCGTTATTGCGCAACTGCGTTTAGAATCACGTAATTATCGATTCTCGATTCTTGAAAAAAAAAAGAAAACAGTATTGTTATCTAATTATCCAAATTAGTTAGGCGCAGCAATCATCGTAACGACGGTAAAGTGTCATTTGCCATAATGACGACAATAAATCCACGAGAAATAATTATCATTACTGTGACTAAGCGACTGCATCAGATAAACATGCACATTATACCGATCATCTTTTTCGTGCCGTTGATTTTGTCTTATTTAATTCGGTGAATGAATGAGCGAATTTTGGCCCGCAAACAGCTGCGAGATTCATTACGCGCGTTGTCGGAGATTTAATGAATCCGTCCATTACGTCGATCAAACTCGACAATTCGTAATTATCATTGTTACGAGCGTTGTCGCCAGGCAAGACAAACTGTCCGAGACAGATCGGAGACTGCATCGAGAAATCGGTCGGTCGATAAAATTATTTCGGTCTCGCATTGTAGCGTATTGTGGCTCGTCGTGACTGTGTAGTACGCCTTCACGGATCAGAAGACGACTCTCCTTGCAGATGATATCTGACTAGCTTTAAATAATGGAGGACCTTGCTGCGAGTGAGTTTGACGTTCCACGTCGTGAACCATATAGTAATCATTTATACTATGTTCTCGTGCGAGTAATACGTTTCCGAAGAGATGAACGATTCCTTACATAAAATAAAAAAAATTCTTTCAGTCGAGAGACGAAGAAAGGTGGCTTTATCGCATTTGAAACGTATATTTATTTTTCGTTATTTATTTATTTTATTTCATTTTCTATAAAAAAAATGTCAGTTAAACTATTTTTAAACCTTTCAAAATTATGGAGAATTTACGCAGTAATTTATGAAACAAAAATTATCAGATGCTAATAATTTTTAATTTACTTCCTTAATATGTTACCTCTTTACCTTTTTTTCTATAGCATTTGTAAAACATTTTAATGTGGCATTTTTTAATTATTGTTTGTAGTTTTCGTTAGTAAAATAAAATATGAATGTAATATTTTATTTTTTAAAATTTGTTAAAGCCGATTTGCTTGTTCCGTTAGGAAATAAATTCCAATTTACGAAAATGCATCGGTGGTTCATTGTGCTATTGTATGACAAACGCGTTCTGCCGAGCATTGAATAATTGTCGCCTCATTCCCTATCATCCTCATATTTGTGCGAGGATGCAACGCAATTTGCAGTTGCATGCGAGAGGCAGGCAGGGGAAGAGCGAGTGCTCGGGGCTTCCGTGTAGATCATTGATCACGCCGGATTAAGGAGATTTGTCGTCGCATGGTAGCGGAAGCGTGGGAGGAAAACGATCCTCTTTGTCGTGTCCTCTCGACGAGAGAAGGGAACACGTTCGGCGACTTCCTGCTTCACCTCTGAACGCCGCATCCGACCGGTTGCTACTTGCAGGTCGCACTTTTTCCGGATTATTACCGTGTATTCATTAAACCCGCGAGCCTTGATTGCATCAAATTGCCGGAACGGACGATGCCGTATGAAACGATTACATAAGGGTGCACGCGATTGCGAATGTTTCGACCACTGATGATGAATGGGGCGGACAATGCTGCACGGACAATAGTTTCACGATCGCCACGAGCTACTTCGTGCGTCCGACTAGAATTTATTTTGATTTTTTTTTAATTGAAACGCTCTATTTCCACCGTGAAGACATATCTCCGCGAGGCATCTGACAAAGTCTCTCAATATGAAAATTTATTAGTTCTCTTCATACTCATATGTCAATTCGATAAAAGCGTTACCCCGGTTTACATAAATATAAACGAATTAAATTCTGTACGTTTAGCATGTCTAAAATAATTTTTTTTATTATGGAATATTTTACATAACAATTACAAAATTTATTTATTATGTAATTATAAAAAAGGAAAGACGAAAAATCAAATACCACATACTTCAATACTGAAGTAATTGTTTCTTAGCCTGTGCAATATAAGTTTAGAAAATTGACGCCGCAATCTTTCATCGTTTGTGGATTCTGCATTTGTCTGGCTGGATCTTATGAGATCTTTAGCTTTCATTTCCGCTTTCATTCCGCCCAGCTTTTCCTGATTTGCAAGTCGGGTAGCATGCATATTGTTACGCTCGTTGCAGATTATTCTAGCACGATTAAGCCAGCTATTATGTGAGATACGCTTTTGTAACCGCCGCTTCGCGTAACACTTTTGCCGAAGTGTCGATGTCCGACTTGCATCGCGTGGCTTACGATTTAATTTCCAATTAAATTTATTTTATGACGATACAAAACATATATGTAGAAGCAAAGTTAGCTTATTATTATTTTATTGCCGGCTTTAATTATTAAGTTAATAATTATATCATTATTTTTATAAATTTAATCGATGATAATTGAGGATTAATTTTAAATTAAATATTAAATTATGATATGTGTAAATAAAATATTATTATTAATGTTAACACAATTGTGATATATCAGACTACGGACCAATCGTGACTCTGGACCTTTTCTTTTTATATCACCGATCCGATGGGATTAAATGCTCGCGGGTATATCGTAATATTGAGCCATTGCGCGAGTTCCTCGTGACATCGAGATCATCGCCAGGGCCAAGGCTCTGTGAATAAAGCCGCAGATAATATTCATAGATATGAAGCAACCCGGAGGGTTATCTTCGACACGAGGGATAGCGCGTCCTTAAAAATCCAGTCAACAAAGCGACGGCCCCCTCGAAACGGGACATATAAATTGCGAGGGCTCAGAAAGCAGTTCTCATTGGGAAACCGCTCTCTCGAAGAAGAATAGACGCGTTCTGATCATTCTCCGTGCATCGAGTGATATATAGAAATAAAATATCGCTTTTTAAATAAATCTTGGCAGCAATTTTTTAAGGTATACAAAAAAGAGATTTGATTATCTTTATAATGTTTAATATAAATATAAGATTAAATTTTAGGATTTGTTTTAGGAATCCATTTTTAATTAAATATATATAATTGACAATTACTATTTATTTGTTAAGAAAAATACAGATGTGTAGTTGATTTACGACAATATCATCAAACAAGTAAAAGATTAATACCAATTTAATGTAACCAAAAATATTTTTAAGGAGAAATATAGATTGTAACAATGTTTTTATTAGTCGCAAATTAATGTTTGTAATAGATGTGGAAGATTTTTTGTGGAAAAAAAATTATCTTTAAAATTGAGTGAAGAAGAAAGTTTGAAAAATATTCTGTCAAAGATTTTCACGGTATTCTCATGCGTGTCTGAATACGCACACTTAGTTCGGATCGCATCGTGTTACACGTGTATGTAAGGGTGACTACAAGCCTGAAATATTTATCTGCTATTTATCTGCGATCGCGCTTAGCTAAGCGGCATTAGGTTTCGGAAGCCGATGAAGAAGCGACGAGTCGCGCGGCAATATCATGGAATATCTTAAAAGCGCACGCACAACATTCAGTAGGTATTACATAATAGCGCTGGTAATAGAGACATAAGTATTCGCCATACGGACTGACATATTATGACACCTTAAGCCGCAACTGCCATTTTACTCTCTAACATCTGCTAACTGCAGAAAGAAACTTACTTCCTGTCGCGGCTTCGCCTGAAAATTGAGCGTGACGCGCTTATTAAGACTTATCAATTTTATATTGTGCGTGCAACATGCATACCGGGAATTCTTGCCAATCAGATGAAATGAGAATTAACAATAAATTTGTAGTCTATATCTTTAGGTATAGTACGATGGGTAGCTAAAAATTCGAATTCATGTTCTATAAAATATTAAAAGATTTTAAAATAAATTTGCAATTAAAGCAATTTACTTCTACAAAGCTACAAATATTTTTCTTAGTTATAAATTTTTTGAGTTGTAAACAGATTGAAATTAAATTAAATTAAAAACAGAAGGAGAATAAAGGTATCAATAATTAACAAAGTATTAATTTTCAGGTAATTTTATATAGATTGTTTGAACAGTATTTCTAGGATATCTAGTGTGTAAAAGAATTGAAATTAAATAATAGTCCATTGTATAGACGTAGAGTATAGAGCATCGACAAAATTAAAACACTGCGAGATTACGGTGATTTATTAGGATATCTCAACTGTAAAATATGCCGTTCTGAGAAGTAATATAAACGTAGAAACCCGGTAAAGCTTATGTTCATGGAAAATACGTCAATTGTTACGCGGCTACTATTATTTTATTGTTCTCGCAATCGGAGCTTCGACACGAATGCTGCGTGAACACTCGATAATTTCACAGAACCGTGCAGGCAACAATTCCACCCTTCAGACAAAGGCTGCTCGTCGGCGTGAGAATGGCATTATGTCGAAGCTATTAAAATTGCAACGCGATGCACGATTGGCACGTTTGTTGCGATAATAAAACAGGCATTAAGATAAAAAATAAAAAAAAAAACAGCCGAACTGTGCCTCATAACGAAAGTGGGGCAGTGAAACGGTATGTGCGGACTCGCGGGACCCGGACCCACGCATCTCACGTCGAATCTGGGACCGCTCTCGTGGGTCCAGCCCGCGAGTGTGTGACACATCTCGGAGTCATCTCACGTGCCCGCATTGTAGTTCACTCGGCCAGTCAGCCAGCCAGTCAGCCCGTGGTCGTCAAGACCCCCGGGGACTGGGAACCCACGGAACAAGAACAGAAGCAACACTGACCTTCCTCATACACGTGTCCACATAAAATATTACGATGCGGTCACGTTCGCGACGACAATTCGCGGACTCGCGACAGCGAGCCTTGTCTCTCCATCCATCTTCCTCTTACTTTTATAGCGCACGTTTTAAATCTAGAATAGTATAGCGTTTAAAATATATTAATAATATAGATATGCAACATTAAGAAACAATTATATTTTTTAAAAATTGTTCATCAAATTAAATACCGAAATGAAGTTGCATCTTCCGAATTATTGCACTCGTTGCAATCGTTGTAAGATTCTCGGATTTCTCTTTTTTTTCTTGTTTGTCACGTTTTACGATCTCTTCTTTATGCCTTCTCGAAACTGGTGAAAATTCCGCGTGAAGTAGAAGGTTAGACGACAATTCCCGCGATTTCGGTTGAGATTAGGCAGACTGCATTATTCAGAGCTCGGGTTGGCAGGATACTCGTGTATATTTATAAGCAGGTTCCACAACGGGGCGGATTCCACATCGCGATGTGCACGTTCGGAATATCTGTTTCGTTAAAATGTATCTCTAAGATGTTGAATTGGTTGTAGAGCCTGCAATGCCTCGGATTGCCGTATGCACGGTGACAAGTTATTATCCCAGCGGTCAGAAATTGATCTTCATATATATACATATATTTGAACAATATATATCTTATCATTTTTTAGTAGGTAATTTTCATATAGCTTTTTTAAATGTTACTTTTTTCTCCTGTAAAATACTTCTTAAATTTCTCTATTATCCAAGGCATTATAATATAATATCTACCTCCATAGTCACAAAGATTCGCAAATTTTTATAACAGAGTTTTAAATTCTCAAAACGCGCATCGGGTTCAAGTTCATAATTTTGAAGTCGCAGGAAACATTTAACACACAGAATAACGCATTAGGCAAAGAATCGCGGATGAAAACCGAGCCGTCGTATGTCACGATAATCCCCGAATCCACGAGGCCTTCTCACGGGGCATTAGAATCATTCGGAAATTCACGCTGTCACGAAATAGTATCTATTAGACCTTTTAACGAGCTGACAAGCCGGACTTTTACGTCGCTGTAAATTAAGTTCGTTACAGCTGTATCGTCCCTCGAGAGTTTTTGTCGAATCGAGGAACATTCGCCTCGGGCGTCGGGCCCGCTTACACGGACAATGAGATAATAAATTCGTGACGCGCGGCATCTTCTCTTCTCAATCCTCGCCGACGAGCTCTTAATGACCCCCCAGCGAAATATGCTTGTACGTAGATATTATGGCGCGCGTTCTTCGGCATTTTACAGTACGAACGAATTTTCCAAGCGAAGCGAAACGAGCAACGCCCATTATCTGCACGATATGGCTGTTGGCGGACGTTATTGTATGTACCATGAGAAAATCGTGAGGAGAGCAATTCTTGGGTATAAGCACAGAGAAACGAGAAATTCGTCAAGTACGAACCTTAAAGGAAGAGTTTATGGACATATGTATATGATAACGTTGCACTAAAGTTTTTTTATTTCCTTGTTATTTTTCATTTACCTAAAACGAATGGTAATTTATTGAAAGAAATCGACTATTTATTTAAAATTTTGTTATTAAAAGTTTTAATTACACCGAAAAAATAACACACGGAGATATTGCAATATTAGAATTTTGTAATAAGTTGGAATTTTTTGGTGTTGCAATAACGCAATGCTTAGATGCTTTTGAATAAACTCGAATGAGATGTCGTGATCCACGAACGCGATTCGGACCGTTTTTACAATCGCGACAGACGATTAGTGGCGGAATGCTCGTTGGGCACATGGAACCGTGAGAGGTAACGGTACCGGACCTCTTGTACCTCCAAACCTACTCGGCCATCCGCGACCCTGAGAAACACCGTTACTTGAAGAGCTCTTCTCCGCGAGAATTTTTTCGTTTCGCACGTCGCACGCGCGGCGAATATAATTGAGAACTTAATTACGTTTGCTGTGTAGCGTGAAGAGGAGGCAGTCAATGTTCTTCCGGTTTTCACCGAGACGCTCTGACGAATGATGATTGCGAACGGCGATTCGCATTAATCCGTTCGTAGAAAATTCTCCTCTCCGTCGCCGGAACCGCGCGGGAACGAACCAGAACTTATAATCGCTTCACTTACACACCGTATCATTGTTCGCATGCGATTAACATTTAGAAACCGCGTTAAGACGTACTTCTTTAATGTAGTAATGTATACTATAGCGTAGTTGTAAAGTATCAATTATCGCAAATGGCAAACAAGATGTATTAATTTTATTTTTAATAGGGACAAATAAAATCTTTACTTTAATTCTGAAAGCAATAAATGACTCGTAGAACTTTAGGATAAATATCTCGTTACTAAAATTATCTTTTATAAAAAATCAATATTTATATCTATATACAAGTTATTGTTCGTTTCTAATATATATTATATTAAATTTACTCGAGGCAATTAAGAGTGTTAGACATCTATCAGCAGAGACTTCATCTTTGTTTGCAGATGCGTCAGTTACAGATCATCGTCGTGGGCGCACATCCTCACACACGGACCTGTTGTCATCAAAAGCTAAACGCGAGCAGGCGCTACGCAATATTCTCACTGCAAGAAGGCGACAGATTCTGAATCAACGCTCACATCATGAGCCTCATCGGATTCTCTCGAGTCGTAGGCCACGACCTGGCGATATCATCTCGAAGGGTCCTCCAGACATCCTCGAAACCCAAGAGACTAGGCACGACATTTACGTCACAAACGCGCGAACGGAAGTGTCAATGGAAGAGGAAACTCCGCAATCGTCGAGAAAATTAATTGAAAAAGTTGTTTCCACGATCAATCTCGATGCCATGAAAGTAGAGATAGAACCGCAAATCGCGAAAATACTTAAAGACGAAGCTCTGTTGACGTCGACGACCGAGCAGTATGAGAATATTTCTTCAACATTTTCTTCAGTCGCTCTAACGCCGACTATGTTAACCAATCAAAAATTGGGAGACGCGGATACGCGCAAGAAGAATACTGTATCGATGCCGGAGTCATTATACAACCACTTCCGGCCAGTGGAGAGCAATATTCCGGTGGAAGATATGTCGCAGTTTCTTTATTTTGGCCAGAAACTTCAGCCGGAAAACGTCACCAATAGCAGTAACAATAATTCCGTCGAGACGACATCGACGAACCCGACTTCTTCGCGCAGAAGATATTCCACAAAGAGATTCAGTCCGACAATAGCCACGCCGGTAGAGGAGATTATGAATGAAGAGATGAACATTGCGTTAGAAACGTTAGAACGACGGACAATCGAGAAGAATCAGGTATCGAGGATTAAGAACATGTTTAGAAGCTCGAGTAATGGGCTGTATTACCGGAAGCCGAGGCCTACAGCGGACGTCGTATCCAATGTTATTCCAGGGAACGAGTCGAGCCCCAGTATCGTTAGCGGATCGGAAACGAGGAGCGAAATGAATGCGGTAGACGACAAATTCCACCGCGGCGACCCGTCCACTCACGCGAACGGGACCCGCGATCGAGTTCCGCAAGAGAGAGAAAACGCAACCCACGTCACCGAGGCGAGCACAACGACCCAGATATCGCGACAACGTCAGTCTGATGACGATATCGAAGCGAAGATCGTCGTGGAGAGTGAAATCGACGCGAAACTCTCGAACGGGACAATCGCAGCTTTAAATGGAACCGCCGAGAAGACAACGAACGATTTTGGGAAGGACAATGAGAAGAAGAAAGTCACCGAAATGAAGACGGAAGTAGGGAATGCGGAGAAATCGGAGCATAAGTTAACGAATGTCGAGCGGACAGTGTCAACATTGCAGAGAACGGGCGCGAGGCCTCAAGAGAGCGACAACACTGAGACAGTATCGTTACCATCGCGGACGGAGTCGTCGACGCTGCGAATCGTGGTGCCGGATGACAGCTTGGGACTCTCGAGTTTCGCGATCGAGGGCGAGCGGACCCATCGCAATACCGTTAAGCAGCAACCGGTCACGGATCCCGTCGCGGATCGACCGGTTCGCGTGTTGACCGGCGGCGATATTGCTCCGAAATCATCGCCGTTATCGACGTCGCCCTTGACGACGGAGTCATCGGCACCTGCCCTCGTTGACTCAGATCAACAGCCTCAACAGCAGCAGCAACAGCAACATCCGCAGCAACACGTGTACGCTTATACGATAACGAACGTGACGCGATTGTTGCGCAACTACACCGGACCTGGATTAAGCGGCGAAGAGGAAAGGCAAGGAGGAGGTAGTGTTGGCCGTCGTGCTAGTAGCGGTGCCGAGATAACGAGCGGTGGACCGTCGCAGCAGCGGCCTCAGCAGCAGCAGCAGCAACCACCGCCGCCGCCGCCGCCGCTGCCGTCTTCTCCTCTTCTGCTTCCTCGTGCCAGCGATGGCAGTATAGAACCGGCACGAACGCCGGCGGAACTCAGTGCCGGCGCGACCGTCGAGCCAGCCGCAGCTGCTGGAACGTTACCCAGTGGTGTTGATGGTCTGGTGGGGGAACAATCGAGGAAAGCCGTTCCACAACAGCAACGAACGGCCAGCCAAGGAACAGCAGCGACCTGGTCCTCGTCGCATTCAGGCGCGAATGATAGCGTTATCTCGCCGACGAGATCCGTTAAATCGCCGGAGATCGGAAACAGAGGATCGGTCAGGTGGAACAACACCAAGTCGCGGACAGGACTTGGCGAACAGGAAGGTGCTAATGATCGGAGATTTCTAAGGAAGAGCGCCAGCGCGGTGTTAAATCAAAGATCGACTGTCAACGAAGAATCTTCGTCTCTGGCGCCGAGCAAACGCCGCAGAGTGTTGGCTTCTCCGAGCGGAGTATCCTCTTCAAACGGCATTAGGAGGGTGAAGTCCGGTGAAGAGAAGATTGAGAGTGCTCAGGATAAATTAGTGGTAAACGATCGATCGTCGAACGGGACGCGGGTTGCGGATCGCGGGAAAGTTTCGGACGATGAAGTGCCAGGTGTCGATTCTTTTTCGAAAGTTTCGCGTACGAGCGGGGTGAACGAAGTGCCGAGTAACAGTAGTTCGCAAAAAACCATCGTCATGGGAATCTTGAGTCGAAATTCGAGTGCAACTGACGAGACGATGGACGCGACCGATCCATCCGTCCTCGTTGACGCGATCACAACGACGGAGGTGGAAAAGTCTCACGTTCTCGAAGAGGATATCGTTACTGGGTCAAGTTTAAACAATGAAAGCGATATCGGGAGCAATACTGAAAACGATCAAGGTGTCGTGATGCTGAACAAGACCGAGAGTGACGTAAACGCAACAACGGACGGTATTATCGAGACGACCGTGACAGTGACCGAGCAAGTCGATAAAATTTTTGCGATTACAACGACGCCGACATCGACGACGACATCGACGTCGACGACAATGCCGACGGCACCAGTTTTCCCGGTCACGCCTAAAATACTGACGGAAGTGGAAAAGATTACCGATCCGGAGACTCATACCTTGAGGCCGACGGACATTGTAAAGGAGGCAAACAATCTGGATCCATCAGAGATCCAGAAGAGGTATCGAGCTAAAGACGCGACGACGACATCAACAACGACGACGACGACAACGGTTTCGCCGATTCAGAATGGCACTCATGTGGACGAGGCTTCGAGCAGAAAGTCGAAAGTCCTACCTACCTCATCGACGCCCACGGTAACGGAGAACGGGAAACGCGTGTCCGGTGAGAGATCGCCGGAAGTCAGAGCGCGTAATTTATCGGACAAGTCGAAAGACAAGGACGATGTGCTGCCGATCATGCATCTGTACAACACGTCGGATATCTTCAACGGGAGCGGGTCGATGGACGGGGTCGCTCGCGACACGGAACGACCGTCGGTAGTGCTTCCGGTGGATTCTGAATTGCAGAACGAAGACAGTCCTGCGACGACGATGATAACGGTGATAACGACGACGACGACGACGACGACGACGACGACGACGACGACAACCACAGAGAAGACGCCCGAAATGATGGTGACTATCAACAACACGGAAATTAGTAGAGATACATCGACCACCGTTCCCGTTCCCAAATTTAAGGAATCCACCGTAATTCCAACGAATTCCCGAAAGGACAAACCTGAGGAAAATCGCGAATCCCAGGATACTGTTCCTCCAGGGTTCAAAGGCTTCTCTTTCACGCCTACGGCCAACAGAACGAGGTACAGGCCCGCCTATCATCATTCGATCCTGCCGGAGTACAACGGCACAATGTATCATCCCAGTGGGCTCAACAGGACGTTCTTCGAGACCGGCGAGCCGATTTCAGTAAGCCCGCGGGAATCGATGAACGTCAGTGAGGTGATACTGAAGCGGCACGACGGCGACGCGATTGCCACTCAGGAGACAGTCGCCGTCGTCGGCTATATCCTCGCCACTCTCGTCGTCTTTCCCATCGCCGTCGGCGTCGGGCTCATTCTCAGAAGACTGATACTTAGGAATCGTAAGGTGAGTGAGTTCGAGGTTTCGAGGTCGCTTAGCGCGCCCGCGTGCGATCGATTTAGCTTAGATCGGGATTAGAAAGTATGCGCGAATCGCCGCGCCACGCTCTAGATCGATTCGTGATATTTCGTCTTTCTCTTTTCCGAGATGGAATCAGAATAGCGATCGGAGGACTGGTAGACCCGATTTGAATCCGCTTAAATATATCGAAGACACGTGACTGTGAGAGGGATACCTACTTGAAGGGAAAGCTTCACCGGATATCAGATTGAGAATAGGATTACGTAATTTTTATCATTACATAAATATGCACGAAATATTCTAAAAATCTTGTCCTTAATTTTGTTGACTAATTTTTACAAGAAATTCTTACAAGCAAACTATGTTTCTGAAATATAATTAGGTATCTTAAATGTTAATTTAAACTCAAGTAAGTTTCGTGCAATCTCAATTCTTTAGTTCGTAAATCTATTGCGTTTAATGGAACATAAATTTAGTACTGAATATTAACAGATGCCACATGGATAATTATTGCCAAAGTTTTGAGAGAAAAATATTGAAAGAAGCAAAAATCCAGACTAATCAAAATTTAAATTTTTCGATGAATTGAGCAAGAGACAAGACAAACATATCGCGCTTAATGTCTTTAACAAACAACACAATATTCCATCTTGATATGAGAACACTATGATTTAATTGGAGATCAGATCTACTTACTCTCGAGTGTGGTCGCGATCGAGATCATCATACCAGCGTAAGAGGCGGGGGGAGAACGATGAAAAAGCGCCGCGTGCAACTCTGTTTTTAATTGATGCACGCCGGGATGCTGAGGTACAAATCGCCGTTCATGCAGCAGTGCGCTACTTACATACCGTTACGCGGCATGACCGGGATTATCATTGCACGTTAGCATTTATCGTATGGCCATCGTATTAACAGCGACGTTTGTTATCCCACGGAATTACACTAACATTTTGATAATTAGCGCGCATGTTGATGATGTCTGAATCTTTGCTGTTATGGATCATTAGCTGATCCAGAATGTAGCCCGCTAGATCTGTAATTATCCGAAAATATACCGTCCTGAACAACCTCAGTTTTAATTAAAACGGGTTTTAAATCCATAATGAGACATTGCAGGTTTGAGATCTGATTGCGAGTAGTAATAAAAAGTAGTTAGTAATAAAAAATAGATATATATTTCTGTAGGATAAAATTCGTAATTATTATTCTTTTTTCTTGCAAGTTGCAAATTCCATGCCACTTTATCACGTGGCCGTGACATCGTCGTGAATGAATATCAAACAATCAAACGCGGTCATCGAATAATTCCTTCGCGAAGGCTAACTTCGCGATGATTCATGAAATGGTTAATAATCCTTCCCCTTTCCCCCGACAATTACTACAAGTTCATTGTATGCAGAATAATCTCGGGATGATTCGAGCGCAGTATTATTGGATGGAGCGTGGCACGTTGTATAGTAATGAGAAAATAATGCGAAAATTGTTCGGCTCATTACCTATATACAATGATTCTTTTTCCGCGGAATTTTCCTCAGATTGTTAAGAAGAACGTTGCATCGAAGGTCGAAAATCTTAGTGTACGAGCTTTATCGAGAAAATCATGTCAGAAAATGAGAATATTTGTGTCGCACATTACGTTACTTGTGTAATTATTAATCATTATATCGATAACATACTTTCATCTAAATATTTCATCATAATTTTATAGTTTGATATTTATTCTTTGTCATAATATTTCTTGATAAACCATATTTCTATTCTGTATTATATTATATAGTTTTTAATTGCGGAAATTCCATTTCTTGCAAATAACAAGCGTTAAAATTTTTTTAGCGTCAGAAGTAATAGCGGAATTAATGATACAAGCCACAAAATTTCCGGAAATGACATAAGCGAAATGCTTTCACGCCTGCAAGACATTCATAAATAATAACGCGGATATAAATTTAAATTTAACTTGACAGTCATGGAAATAAATCTGAATGGCGGTATAAAGGTTTGCGTGGATGGTAAAAAAAGGAGCACGCAAATGGGAGAAGGGAGAAGAGACGAGTACACACAAGGACCAAATAAATAAGCGAGACCGTTTTGGGGCTCGCCCGGAGTCCGATGTTAAACTCGGGCATGCTGTGTTTTTCGAGATTGAAATTTCGCCGTCGACAGGCAAACCGATTCGCTTTCCTGATGATTCTCGCATAACAGCAGCGATTCTTTGTTGTAGATGTTCTTCTTCGAAGTAATCTGTATGCGTGTAATACATCGCGTAATTATTAAACATAATTTTTTTATATTAATATCGGTTTCAAGATATATTCAAAATTTTCCGTACATTAAGAACTTCTTTGTTTAGAGTAATTATAAATGTTATAAGACAGAGAAAAAGAGTTATAAACAAAAATAAATGCAAGATTAAATTTAAAAGTTATTAATATAGATGTAATATGATATAGTTAATATCAAAAACTTTTCTCTTTTATTACAAACTTATAAACATAAATTTACATAAACTGTAAAAAATTTGGTGTAAGAACTCGCTTTTATATAATACATATACTCCCTTTGTTGCTATTTTTAATTATTAAAAATATTTTAGCGCGATTATAGTTAATTCGACTTTTTTAAAAGCCACGATGGATATATAGTTGGTAGTTTATTTTTGAATTATTTTCGTACATCTTATCTCTATTGTAACAAACGCCGTCGTTGTATTTTCATATAAAACCGCGGTATGTTCGTCTAACTTTATACCGGCAGTATTACTCGCGGAAATTCTCCCGGGACGCGGTCTCGATCTATCTTGCTGATCTTCATTGCCACGCGGCATTACGCTTCCCAATTAAACGGGAGTGACGACCGATTCAAGCGGCTCCCCGACGCGCGAGCGTGCGGCATGTTGCATACACGTTGCGCTGACGTTGATTTGCTTATGCAGGTGCTCGAGGAGTCGGACACGTCATCGGAGATAAGCTGTAGGAAGGACGCTCTTAATCTCGAAAACGGCGACTTCAAGACGTCCATCGAGAAGGCGATCACAAAGCTACCGAGAATACAACACTTGGTGAGAAATTAACGAACGTTCTGCATATTTAATGCGATGGCAGACACATAGTAATTATTTGCACAGCTTTTTCGACGCGTTCAGGATAATGCGAGTTTTTTTGTTTGAACTGTATTTTATTCAATTTAGAGATCATGCAAAAACATATTCGGAGTAAATAATTTACGCATTAATATCGAGATATTGATTTTATTTAATGCAGTTTCATTAAAAGCTGTCTCTCTATCTTTTATCTGAACAAATAATTTGCATAAATATTCAGAGTAGTTTGCCCGTAATACATAATAGATTGATTTCATAACGTTTCATAACGCATAGGAAAATTACATTATACGTAGAGACACGTCAGTGGAAAATCCCGGAAATTCGTTTCCTTTAACGTAAAGAAATTTCTACGTCAGTGATAGGTGTGAGACACATTAATTCTAGACGACGCGTCGAACGTTCACTCTCGCGTATGCGAATTAGCGTGAATTATTTTTGTACAATTTTATTTTTGTACAATTCTAAACTGCAATTTAACTCTCGACTCTCCGCACAGTGTCACGAAGCTGAGAAACCGCCGCCTCCGCCATCTCAAGAATCCAGATGGGAGTTTCCTAGAGATAAGCTTAGATTACAGACAGTCCTCGGGCAAGGAAACTTCGGCCAGGTGAGAAGATACTTTCTGCGGCGTCCCTATAAAAAAGGATTTGCGGTTATAAAAAAGGATATGCCTATAATTTGCGGCGGTCGGATGGATTTTATGAAATACCTGAAATTCACGCGGAAACGTAATCTTCGTAACAAATTTAATGTGGTTCCTTCTTCCGATATTAATTTAACCTCAAGCGATTTTATTTAACTTTTTTGCTTGTGCAATTCTATCCGCATTGATTTAAATAAATTTAAATAGTAATAACAGCTTTCAATATGTGCGATACCGCTGTATCTATTTATGAAATACGATAATAGGTAGTTAGTATAATATTGGTATAATTGAAAATTGATTATGCAAAATCGATTGTGGGAAAACTTGGGGAACATATAATTTATCGCAATAGATTTTTTTTCTAATAATGAAAAGACGGATCTCTGAGCGCAGAGCGATTCGCGTGAATGTTTTCCATCAAAGTTTATAAATTTTCTGAAGTAGCGGTAATAGATATCTTTAATAACATAAAACGAACCCGAGAAAATTGGATTCCACGATCTTAAATTACCGTTTATCAAATTAATTAACATTATTTAGATCAATTGCATTTAAAAAATACGAGAGTTGATTAGTTGCATGTCTTAAAAAGGAACAAAATATTTTTAAAATCTAGTAGACATCTGAAATATGATTAAATTGAAATGTTAGGTGTGGAAGGCCGAAGCCGATGATTTGACAGGTCATCAAGGCACGACCCGATTAGTGGCAGTAAAAACTGTCAAAGAAGGTGCCTCTGATCGAGAAAAGGAAGACTTAGATCGAGAACTTGAAATTATGAAGCAATTGGGCAGTCATCCAAATGTCGTAACACTTCTAGGTTGCTGCACCGAAGAAGGTAAGTTGTATATAACATCAGTCTGTTTATACTTTTAATTTTTCTTCGAAAACATAATACAGAACTTTATGAATTAGTATTAAAACATTAAGATACAACTTAAAAATTTCAATTAAAAGTGGAATAATTTTAAAACTTAATTGAAAAATAAGAAATATATAGGATTGGTAACATTAATTTAATAGCCAACATTTCTCAAATGTAATTGCATAAAACCAACCGAACCTTGTATCATTTTTTTCAATTAACGAAAAATTGCTTCCAACCTGATTTCTGCGTACGTTGCGCATCGTACAGTATAATCAACAGAGAGGAGAAATATACTATATGGTATCAACACGTACCGACGGTGCGACATGCATCGCGCAATTTCCCGCGGAAACGTATTCTCGCACGCGGCCCCTATTTCGATTTGCATCGGCGAGCAATCGGCGCTGCACCTGCAGCTGTACTCAGTGAATCTTCCTCATTACCGTCACTTATCTACGACCTTGCATGTCGCCGCTCACGCACGAACCTTGGCAGCGTAAACTTTATAAAAACCGATGGTAGTGTTTTAAGTGGCGGCACTTCGACGCAGAATGCGCAGATCGCCGGTGTATAGTAATTAAGTAATCAAGTCTCGCCGAAGAGAGGTATACACAGAGATAGAACCGTGTCTGGATTGCGACTCCTCCAATCGGGTCGCCGCCGCCGCCACCGCCGCCGCGATGCGTTCGCGATGCTTCTTCTACTAGTCGTCCTTGTGGTTTAATCGAAATTCGCGGACGAGCAATGAGTTAGCGACCTAGCTCATCATTTAAATTATTAAAATTTCCGCGAACAATATATTCTATGTAATTAATAAATAATTAAATATAATGAAACGATAAATCTCTGTCGCAATCTCATTCAATCTATCGCAATCTCATACATGACTTTATTATCTACTTGTAATATCTAAGACGCGCCGAAATTATAAATCGCTTCGAAAAAATTTTATCGCTTCTTTAAATCGCATATTTGCATTAAGAATCGATAATTTACGTGTGTAAAATGCGCAAAATGCATTTTGCATGTTGTTGACTGACTCGTTTGTATAATGTTTTAAATTTTTTAATGATTGCATAAGAAGGCAGTTACACAAGAACGATTAAACGGTCAGCGTGAAAATGTTTGTCTTTACTGCGATTGTGTTCGTTTGGACGATAAATTAGATAGCCATTATGATAATTGCATGAGAATCTCTTTGTTTTGTACAGGAAGATTTATCCGTTTCGTTGTGTTGTTATCTATGCCATAATAGATAATTACAGTTAACATCCACAAACTTGACAGCTGCAAATTAAATCGTCGTGTAAACAATTTATGTATTATGTATTTTGCTTGCAATGTTACTTCGTCGACGTTAAATCAAAATTGACTATCTTGAAATCTGGCTTTGTGGACGCAATTGGATTTATTAATATTTTTCAATCAAATCAATTTTTCACTTGATATGACGCAGTTGTTTCATCATGCATAAGTTTGCATAAAAATATCAATGATTGCATCTATTTGCAAACAAAGGTATAATCGACGTATACGGTTCTCTGTTATTCCATCGTATCTCTTGATTGATTAAAAATCGCAGCATCCTGCTTCCATAATATCGAATCAAGTACTCGAAGAAACTTGATATGCCGAGGGTTTATTATTGGAAGCATACGCGCAACGAATTGGCAAATAACTTTCTTGCGGATAAGTGATTACTCTTTTGAAGATTGGTCCTTATTACGAAAAATTGAGAGAGAAAATTAATTATGCCTTCCCAGAACTTTAACAACGTTCAGTAGAAAAAAAACATATACAAAATTCTGTGTGCAGTAAATCATTTATAAAACTCTGAAATGTTAAAAACTTTATTTCACGTATTACGTTTAATTCTAATATATATATATTTTTCCTTCTATAAAAATTATTTTAATTGAACATATATTTTTTGTACATATAATATATTGCACACAATATATACGACAATATCTTAAAATCTTAATTCAAATAATATAATATTTATTATTTCTGAAATCTTACTCACAGTATTGTGTATTACTTTTTTATTTTTAAATTTGATAATTTGACGAACGAGAAAGTACGTATTATAGATAGTAAATTAATTTATTTAATTTTGCATTTTTTACGAGGAACAAATTTGCAATAGAGACGTCAAAAAAGTTCGAGCAATTTTGAACGTGTCGAGATGAATCACGGAGAAGCAGAGACCATTATACCTATGTCTTTCTCTTCTTCCACGCGCTGTTCGGTATCGTCATTCTCATCGTTCGTATAAATTTCCATACGCATCCCCGCGAAGTGCTTCTTCCCGGCACAATACGTTTATTAAGTAGGTATCCTCGCGATACGGTCGTTCCATTCGCGAATCAAAGGAAACTAAATAAAATAGCGGGCGACGATACGATCTGGACGGATGCTCGACTCATTTAAGTGCGACAATTCGATTTATTTCGATTAATGAACTTACGTCACTATTATTTCTATCAATTAGTTAAAACATGTTTAAAAAAAGTTAAGCTAGTTATAATGAATCTCGTTTCAGCGGAATTTACATACGTGTAATTTCTTTTTTAACAAGTTTCTGATTTATGGATTTATACATTTGAGAGAAATATAAATCTTTCCTTAGTAAGAGTAAGAATCGTTAAAAAATCATGACGTTAATTTTTTACTAAAAAAATATGAAGAATACCGATTGTTTTAGTATTTTCTACTCTCATGAATAGCGAAACGAATGTGCTAATGGAGCTAATGAACATTTAATCACTGAAAAAGATCGTTTACGAGAGAAATAGGCGAAAAATAAACTCGACGAGGAAAGATATTCGTTCAGTGAGCCCGCAATCGTAACGATAAAATACTTATCGTGGGCGCAGTAAAGGTCGAGATGATTGCTGTGGCAAATCGCGGACTTTAAAGGTGTGTCTGCATTTCGGGCGTCACTAACGCATCTCAAGGTGCGGACCTTAAAGGGGTTCTCTCTGTAGCTTTGCCCTCGCACAATGGTGAACGTGGAAAGTTCCTGGCGGTCCAAGAACGCGAGACGAGCCATATAAAATTTACGACATTTAAATTTCGGCTCCATCGCATTTATCGTTCGCGGCCACGTCCAAATTTCTTTCCGGCGACGTTCGTCAAAGGAAAGTCTTTTTGACCGTTTTACGATCGTCGTTCAAACGAAAATAAATCTCGTGTCGAACAGTCATGCTTCGACCGCCAAGAAAATTATTAACAATCAGAGAACTGTGACAAATAAAAAAGTTTAACAAATTCTTATATTTGTAAAATATTTTTTAATAGAAAAAAAATTATTAATTTTGTTTATCTCAGAAACACAAATTAAGGTATAATATCTTCAACGTATCGCGTGTGGTTAAATTCTCGCATTAATGCCTGATTAAGACATCATCATAATTGCGTTGGATTTTTTATCGCGCAGCGATTTCCTCTCCGTTTCAATTAAAAAATGCTTCGTGTCTGATAAAAACGATGAGCCTCTCTTATTTAGCTATCGTTTTTCTCTTTTTGTCCCTAATCAAGTTTCGGCTCATTTGCTTTCGCGACGACGTATGAAATAGGAGCGACATTAAAAAGGCGGCATTCTTTAAAACCTACGAACTTAAGAACGCGGTATCTTTCTTTTGGAACGAGTTTTTCATTTGGATAATATTTTGGAAGTTTAAGAGACTGATAATATGGTTTAGACGTTTTGCTTTATGATGAAACTTCTCATTAAATGAGTTCCTGATATTTCGTGTCTTCTCAGAAACGAGTTCTCCCAAAATTCGCGGAATTAACTGCACGTCATTATGCTTCACGAAACCGTCGATTGGCGTCAAAATCTCCAATGCCACCGCGTTTATAATTTTGTTTACAGTCGACTGTTTCCGAATGATTTGCATATATGATGTAGGATTAAAAAGAGATCCGAAAGGAACTTGTTTCAACGCGTCGTCTTGCCTGTATTGTCACTTCGTTGTTTCGCGAATATGTTTCTATCAGTGCGTGCGCAAAATATGATCTACGTGAAAATGAAACGTGAACGATACCACAGCCTACGTATCGCCGTTGCGCATTCGTATTACTTTGCATTCGTCACGGCTATTGTATCATGCGCGTGCCATATCGATCGACATAGGCGTGGATCCGCGATTTTTGCAACGAAAGCATTATAGTGCAGTGTACAGTTAACACGAATTCAACGCGCGTATTTGATAATGGAGCCTCGATATATTATATGCCAACGAGATAATAACAGGCATTGCTCTTGAAAAGAGATCATTTTCTTTATATGCAGCCATGCAGCGATTGCTTTAATTTCATATTTTTTATTGCAATTCTCTATAACATATAAATTATTAGATAATATATATTATATATACATATATATATAAGTAACTGAAACCAAATTTTTATTCTTAATTAGTTGGTCACACGAACGAACGTAAAATTGCAGCAAGAAAATCTTTAAGTGTGAGATTTTACATGTAAAATAATATTATCTTTTTTCCAATAAGTTATTACGTAATTGCAACTTTAATAAAGATCTATTTATTTTTACTTTTAATTGACAGTTTCTGTCAGATTTAATTAAAGTTTATGGATATATATTAACGTTCGTGTACAAACATGCATCGTGTAGCATGGTAATTTGGATGCAAATTATTCAGTACTGTGTCATGATATTAAATTGTTAATACACGTTTAATAACACACGACTTAACGATCGAAACAAGCATTGTAAGCATTACGTTTAATCCGCTTGAAAAAACGTACTAACTCGATTAATTCGAAGCGAGGAGCGTACGCTAACATATGCTACTTGGCGAACAAGAATTATTAGGGAGAATGGCAATATCGGCCTAATATGAGAATTACGATTCGACGCGCCGACAAAAGTGGCTCCATAAGTTACAATCAAGCGGGTACTACCTAAGCGAGAGCTCTTCCAAGTGTGCATCGCTCTTAAATTATTTCAAACGTAAAATATTTCTCCAACATTCTCATCATGTGTTCCTCTAATCGCCTGTATACATTTTTATATAGCCGTCGTTACGATGAAAGCATTACAATTTAATATAATATAATTAAATAAATTCCACGTAAAATGTAACTTTATTAAAGCAATCATTAAATATTCAAAATTGTTATCTCGACAAATATGTCATTTGACGTCAATAATGACAAATAATTGTACAGGTTGCAATTAATTTATCGCACATTGGATATTTTAATGTTTGATTGAATTATTTACATTTGATAAAATTATACACACAGAGGCTCATTTACATGTTTGCAATTCAAGCGCGTCTCGATTACACTTACATCTCTTTCGACTATATTGCAATAAAAGGTCACGTCGATGCAGTCGGGAAAAATTCGACCAACCTTTTAGAAAGCGTAATCGATGCCCGAGAAGAAAAATGCCGTTTTTTCTTATATACGACGATGTTTTCAATTTATTGGATCACGGTATAGTGTGCCTTGAATAGTAAATCGCCATTAAAGCAAATCCATGGACGCCTCGTAATACTATACGTTCGCTTCGTCCTGTAAAAATCGCATTACTCATTTGAATCGTGAGTAAGAGTTGATGAATAAGAGTTATCCTTGGTTGATTGAGATCCCCTTATTCGAAACGCAGAAGCGACACGCTCCAATGCGTTCTTCCATGAATGAACATAAACGATTTAATGATTTTTTCTGATTGCAGAGCCTCATTATCTCATACTGGAGTATGTCATGTACGGCAAACTGCTCGCGTATCTGCGTGATCACCGCACCAGGCAGTACTTTTACAACTTCAGCGAGGATTCGGCAGCCTTGACATCGAGGGATCTCACGGTTTTCGGATATTGTGTAGCCAGAGGCATGGAGTATCTTGCATCAAAAAAGGTACGAATATTTTCAAGACAGGTTTCTCGGTATATGTATAAACATTGGCGTTTTTATCAAGATTTAACTCTAATGGTACAATTAGACTGAGAGAACGAGTTAAATCTCAGCTGACTTTAATGTTCGTGAGAACGGCCGACATGCTTTTAATGCTCATATTTCATATTTATATGGAAAAAATTAAGGTTTATTTCTTATACGATGTGTCCGCATAGAATAGAACAATATCCTCTTTCGCTTTCTTTTCCGGCTTTTTTCCGACACAAAAATTCGATGAATACGAGGAAAAACGAGTCATAGTAAATTTCATTACAATAGTTTTAGATTCGATGAAATCAATGCGTACTTGCGTATACGGTATGCATTTTTATCATTGCTTTTTTAATGCACTTTTCTCTGCCGTTCTATAATTTATATAATTTTAAAAAACTTTCTTCTAATTTAATCACTCGATCATTGTAATATTGTGTTAATTTTTTTATACACGACCAAGATATTTACTTATAAGTTAAAAATTCGCAAGGTCTATAACTAATCGTCGTCCGCCAAAGAGAAAAAAAAATTCCTTCCAGTATACAATAAAAATAATAAAATCTCACATTATTATGCCAATGTCTTAGCAGTTCTCAATGACATCACATCAACGTCGCGAGACCGCTGCGATCGATGTTTAATAATGCGTGCTAATTAATTTTTCTTTATCGCGCATTTATGAAGGTCCTCCAGGTTTCTCTAGATAATTGTTGTTCCGTCGTAAGAGAAAAAGTAGCTTCAAGCCTGATCGCGCTTAACAATTGCTCGGCCGTTTGTCCCTCGTGATTTTCTTTCTTTATTTTGCGTTACATACAAACCGCCTAAAGGATAGGATAGTGAGACGGCTAAAGAAGAAAGGAAAGGAATCGCGATAAATTTCGGCGCGACACCTCGCCGATCGATACGCACCACAGTCGTTTAAAATGCTTAGATAGAAGCCCTCTCGTTAATCTCCCCACAATTTAACAAGCCTCCCCATGTCGTAAGTATTGTCCGACCAATTATTTGTTTGGGATATGATCCCGAATAGGTACTTATTGAAAGATATAAGTTTAGGTATGGATAATTTTTTATGCATTTGAAATGAAAAAAACACTTAATATTACATTTGAGAATAATGTGGATTTGCAGTCGAGTAAAAGAATTTGAAATACTTTAATGATTAAAAAATATAATACTTAATATATATCTACTTATATATAATATTATTTGTGTAATACTCAAGATACTGTAATCATTTATTTTGTTTAAAATTTTTTAAGTTATTAATTTTGTTATTTAGAGTTATTTTTGTAAGTCAAGGTTTCTTATAACAACGTGCACGATTTTTTTTTTAATCAATCAATATTTTTATTACTTGCGAGATGATGAAATCACATGTTTAACAATTTTTACGATCAATTATTAACATCCTGTCGTTTGTTAGAAACATGGTAAATAGTTTTTACATTGCGCAATTTAAAATATAGATAAGTAAACTTGCAGTTGTGGGTATGCAGCGATGCGAATATAAAGAATAATGTACGTAATAATGCAAAATTATACCCATCCTTGTAGCTGAGTTGCTTCGTGCGCGATTTTAATATTTCTTCTTTATTACCGAAAAAAGATAATAGCTTCGCGAAGCACTTATGATTTCGAAGTAATACCTCGGTAATACCTAGCGTATTTTTTTTCGCGGAAGTTTCATTCGTTTTAATTTGATAAATTAAATCCTATTTCTGTCTATATATAAAGATGGAATTAAGAAAAGACTTCACGCGTAAATTTTTCTGTGCTTTGCGAAAAAAGATAAAAAGTGAAAGTCTTTTGAGGACATTTGACATCTACCTGTAGAAGGTCGCGGAGAGCATCGACTGCACGACAAATAATTCGTTAATGATGTTTAAACTCAAACATTTTCACACAGTCGTAAAATGTACCTCCACATCGTATTCGTTGAAGGAACATTCCTGCCCGCAGATCTGTGTCACTAGGCAAAGATTAAGTTTTATATCTCATAAAGAGCGAGTTTAAGGATGTTCGTATTATTCGTCCAATATTTCTCCACTTGATTCGAGAACGATAAACGGCCCCCAATAGGGTTTTTACAATCTACGCTATCTGACTAGTTTCGTGACTATCATAAGATATGCATTTTGTAGTAAAATATGGACAAAGATTTTATGTCATTTATATGTCACCGAGCAAACATTTATAACTTTTAAATTACAGAAATTTTTTTGCTATGTCTCCACAAGAAAAATAATTTTATTTTTAATTTTTACACATGAATATCAATATCACACTAAATAATATTTTGGTTTTTAAACTTTTATTTGGTCGCTATTAACAAAGATGACGTATTTACATTTTTGTTTATATGTGTAGATAATTTAGTTTTATTACTAAATGCTTAGGCAGGCCATCAACTGGCTTCGGATAATATATTCAGGATCGTAATACGCGCAGCTGCGATAAACAAAAATTAACATAACGTCGACGGAATATTGGCCATGTGATACAAGTATTGCGATGCGAACCGGTATCTGCCAAAAACTCAGCCAGTGTTTTATGCAGATAGCCGAGACGAAAATTTACGCGCAATTTATTTCGCTCGATACTCATTATTGATTAAAACGAGAATGATGGAGTAAATATTTCTTCATTCAGAAATTGTCATTTAGAACGGCTTCTATTACGCGTCGCAGAGAGGAAAAGGAAAATTTGCGCTTGCCTGTGGAAGAGCACGTAGCGACTCTGAGGAGGATACACCTGACGATTAATAGATAATTAGGGAAACGAAGAGCTCGAGCCCTTCCTGTGCGAGCACCCGATCGTTCTCGTCAAATGTTGAATTACCAGTTTCCGTTCGTATAATGGTTTCCAGGAAACGGCGCAGCAAAAATTATTCTCCCAAGTTAATAGACAATTACGTAGTCGCTAAATGATAGTGTACGCGTGCCATACCAGCTGCGAATGTGGATGCATTCTAGACGCGCTGTTGCATTCAATACGAGAATTTTCAGCAGCAAGCGCAGCTGATGCGCTCGACGTTTCGTAACGTCGTATTTGCATCATCCAGTCTCATTGCGTATCGTATAACAATTATCATCTTGGTTTGTCATTGCGGCTTTCGGAGTCGTTTAGCGAAACTTCATTTGGCCGAATGCACGTTGAACGGTTAATTAAAATATAATTAATAGTAATGGCGAGGCTGCACGAAATGGCGCAACGCGAGTATCATAATCTTCGCGATTGGGTTACATATACCTCAATTACATTTTTTTGCATTCGAATTGTCTATACCTTTGATGGCTAGGCAACCATGCATATGTTTCTTTCACTTGTTATTGCAAGACCAAAACTCACTGAAAAAAAAAAAACTTCTCGTTTCTTCATTCTTCTCGGATATCCTTGCTTTCCAGTAGCACATTTGGTTGAGCACATATCGGCGGATTAATATTGCTAAATTTATCGGGTCTATCGACGAGCACTCGACACTCGTGTCGCTAAAACAATATTTGTCTTCGCACAGACGCGCACTGGTCCTTTCCAGGTACCGCGAATCCCGTTTTGTCGCGCGCGAGCTCGGACTCAAGGCTGAGTTTTTCTCGAGACGACTCGCTGCACCGAACTCGTAATAGCGTGTAATTCCCCGTCATGCGGGCAGACCGTAAGCAATCGCACACGTAATGGAACATGCACCTCTCGAGAGCGAGCGCCGGTCGTTTATCGGTGTGACTTGGTTCTTTCTCTTTCTCTGCGCAGATCATCCACCGCGACCTCGCCGCCAGAAACGTTCTCGTGGATCACAACAAGCTGTGCAAAATCGCCGACTTCGGCATGTCGAGGTTTGCCAACGAGGATGGCGAGGTGATCGAGACTAGACACGGCAGAAATGCCTTACCCATCCGATGGATGGCCCCCGAATCTTTGATCTACTCCCTATTCACGACGAAGACCGACGTCTGGAGCTTCGGCATTCTGATGTGGGAGATCGTTACTTTAGGTAAGTGCCTTCATCGCCTGTCATTCGAGAATGACTAAGTGACTTGCTTGATTTCGGTAGCTTGTTATTGGAATAAATATTATTTTTTTTATTCAAAGCCTCTTAAAGTAAAAAATAAAAAAGAGATTGGGAATCCTTTTGTTGCGTTGTTATTATTTGATATGAAAATAAAGGTATGCTTGCGCAGACACGCTAATAGTTTGGAAGTAAACTTATATGTTAAATGTAAACTTGTGTTATTAATTTTATTTAATTAACAAAATTACAAAGAAAAAGAAATTAATCTACAAAATATGTCATTAAATATATCATCAAAATTTTATAGCGATTTCCTGAATCTTCCATTTTTTGTCGTTCTTATCAGTTAAAAGAACCCGATGTGGTTACGCATATACGATTATCTTGAATATCCACTAGGGAAAAAGAGAAAATATCCAATTTATACCTTGTTAAAGCATGTACTTTAATCAATGGATGGTAGCTTCTTCTTACCGCGACCTATCGTGCTGACATCCCGTCGTAATAATCGCACCACTTTGTGCTCTCTGTTCAGGTTCAACACCGTACCCGGATATGACGGCGCGGGAAGTCATGCGGAACGTGCACAACGGTTATCGGCTGGAGAGGCCTTCGCACTGTCGAAGCGAGCTCTTCAGGGTGATATCCCGATGCTGGCACGCCGATCCCGACCGCAGGCCGGAGTTTCAGATTCTACGTAGGGATCTCGCTCAGCTGCTGGAGGACAACATGAACGGGCACTACGTGGACCTCGAGAGCTTCGCCTCCGAGTGCACCGATTGAGAGAGGTCGACGGAAAAAAACCTCAGGCTCATCCTCGATCGCACCGGGAAATTGATCCCGTGGAGACATTCGCGCTCAGCACACGCGTTGGTGCTACGTGAGCAGGGAGATTTTTTGACATACCACTGATCTTCGAAGCGACTTTCCTTCGCGAGTACAGAACGTAATTGAGATTATTCCAAAAGATCGAATTCTGCGAGGTCTGGGACGTCTTACGTTCTTACTGTTTTTGACCTCCAAAATTCGTAGAAATTGTGTACGAAGTGTATTCTATATTTCGAAAATAGAGTCGATAACTGGGAGCTACTTGAGATAATGGAGAAATATCAAAAAATGTTTCGTTGTAGGAAATTCGTCGATCCGCACGTAAAAATCGCAATCCGTCCACATTTGCATGGGTCTTATTATCGCTGTGCAATAGCAGAATGTAATGACAAGATACGATGTTAATTTATTATTACGTGAATACGACATGTACTCGGCAACAACATCGCATACATTCGTTATAATTACGAATGGATTTTTATCATTGGATGCTTCTACGATTCGTTGAAGTGCATGTATAATTAATTATGCAATTTCCATTTTGTTGAAGTACGCAGAACGTAGAACAGAGAAACGCTGTAACGCACGATGCTGTGATAAATGACGAAAAATAAAAAAAATTACATAAACGCGATACTGAAGCGCAATGAGAGAGTTTATAAAGTCCGCAAAATATAAGTATTCCATTTAGAATAGAGTATTATTGGGTAAGTAGAATTTTTACAATTATATATAGTTATACACGACATTGGTTAATTCTTCAACATTTTGTTATAATAATTTTATTTATAAACGAGAATGTATGCATTGGGCAATGATTGTGCACAATTGATGATTTACGCATTTTAAAGGCTTGCTGTTGCATGTAATGTATTTTACATAAATCATTTTTTTATATTAGAAAGGCATTTAAATATCAATTTATTGAAACAATAGCGGACATTATTTTTAGAGAATTCTGCTTTAAGTTTTTGATATTCATTTATTACTTCGAGGGAAAGAGAAGGCAATTTACAGAAAGACTTAGTTCTCCACGTTAAACTTGGAAAACACAACGAGACTCAGCTCTGCGTCGCGACATTTGTACATATTATGTCCCTTACGTAATATATATACATATATTATATACATATATAGATATAACAATGAATATTATATTTGCCAGAAATCAAAAAGAGACATTTCACTCTTCGAACCGCATACTCGTAATACTGTAACAATAATTCTCGTTAATTGTCGTTAAGTATGTGCATCCCGTGTTTTTAATCGCGCCCGACGCGTTTATTCTTAATCATTCTAGTCTTTCGCGACGCGTTTTGGGGCGACGATCGGTATCGATTATATCGCACGCTATTTTTCTTTTTATTCTCCGCTTTCATAAGCGTTACGAATTCGCCCGAAATTGCGATATCAGCGACATAATATAATATATCGCGGTCGTTTTAAAGAACATATATTAATTGAAGCTCCGCTGTCAGTTGATTGTAGCATTTTTTTATCTCGCTATCTTTTCCTGCGACATCGTTTCCGCTCTTTAATACGGCTCGTCTCCGTTTGTCATTATTATTCGAGACATCGTTCTCGGATGATATATCGCATTTTGCGCGTTACTATCGCGAAAAAAATAGTTGCGACCAATACTGTATGTAGGCTCGATTGTATTAAGAACTTTTGTCAGTAAACGTTGTGAGAAAATTCAATCGTTTGCGCATTTTATCGATTAAATTGAATTCCTATAGGAATTGAGCGTATAACGGCGCTCATCTTTCCAGATTTGACAAAGGCACGATGTAAATCGTCGTGCACGCATACAACAGTATCTTCCGACTGCCACTGTCTTCGTAAAATTTTTAAAATAAATAGCCTCGGAAGTGCGAAAAATGACAACGTGAATTATAGCGAAATCGCTATCGCGCTGCGCGCACGCACATTAATTATCTCGATGCGAAAGATCCGCGATCGTTCTGCGGTATGTAGTAAAATGTAATCTTCTTCGTTAACCCTTTATCCTTACCCCGGTGTAAAATTACCGAAGTCATTCATATTTGTTTTTACAGGAAACATAAATAATCTTTTCAAACGTCAAAAACGAGCTGGTTCTTTGCAAGGAGTAGATAAAACAAGTATTTGTGCATAGCCCATCTTGCTTGGAATAATTTTATTTGAAGAAAAAATATCTTGAGATACTTACTTTGCAATAAGATATCTTATTGCAAATTGTTTCTGTCGGATTACACAATTTTCATTTTTGCTAACACATCAAATAAAGCGCATTGCAGCAATGTGTCTGCCTCGTGCAAAGTTATTTCAAAATAAAAGTGCAAATACGCTTTATTTTATTTACTGTTGCATATACTGTTGTTCAAATAAAATTTTTTCTATTAAAAAAATATATAAATAGTTTTAAATGTAATAAAATTACAATGTAATAAAATTACAATGTAATATAAGTGTTTAACATAAGTATTTGATATTTCAGTAATAATTTATACGATATTTATTGCTTCTTCTCCGTTAAATTTGAAGAGAGAATTTTTTAGTTCTAGAAATAAGTAAATTTTGTGATACAATAATGCAAGAGCTTAAAAAGACGTTACGATAGTTTTGAATCGTGCATATTGAATTGTCGAAAGTGTTGAAACGTTGAAAAGAAATTACAGTCCGAGATTTTCTTTCGGAGTTATCCTGGACCGCGTCGGCCGAAGACGCTTTCTTCTCTTTCAATTAGAAGGAGGATTTTGCCTTCGGCCCTCGTGATTTATGAAATCGCGTCCGCGACGGACGCTGCAGATTTACTGCAACGGGAATATGGATTTATGCGCGCGAACGCGCGCCGGACGAGATAAAGGCGCGGTATGCAAATACGTCCGGCGCGTTTTGTCAAAGTCCGCGAGCTAAAAGGAGATGGGCAGTGGAGATTTACAGGTGCCATCGAGCTATACTCGGGAGGAGGAGGAGGAGGAGGCAAGGCCGAAGGAATCAAATTCCCGACCGGGATATCGATTTGGCGATCGCCGTTTCCAGACACGAAGGCGCGAAGAAGATGGCTTAATGAAATTAATTAAGACCTCCCCATCGCTCCGTGGCGATTTCGTGATCACGCGAACGAAAACGCTCTTGTGTCGGTCTTAACTTTTAACTTATCGTTTTTGCAGCGTATGAGTATAATAACGATATTTTAAGAGAAACGGACTTTTTTGAAACATTATATTGCTGCATTAAAAAAATCTCAAAAAGATTGCTTTTTAAGAACGCAATTGAAACGTAAGAAGTAATAAATTAGATCGTAAAATTAATATATTTTATATTTTAGGGACTGAAGAAATTACTACAATAATTAAGATTGATATTTTTAATGTATGTTTTTAATGTGTTTTATTATTGCGTAAAACGTATTCTTAAACTTATATCAAAAGTTGGAGCACTTGCACGTGAGTAATCACGCAATTAATTTTTATATTTAATTTCTACTATATAAGCCACACCATAATCAGGTTTTTATGTAATAGCGACCTTGGTTGTTGGATTCGTGTCTCGAAGTCGTAAGTATCGACTTACTCGCATCAGTATCCATGATAGGGTATCCACAGAGTCGGTCGAGTGATCTTATCCGCCCCATGCAGTTGCCTTCGCTCTTCAAAGCTTGGGACAAGTACGATGTGTGTCCGACGCTGTGGATCGTTATCGTAAATTGGATCGCATTCTTGAAATCTCGAGAAATAACCATAAAATGTCCCGGACTCGTTTAAGGCAACGGATTCCTCTGCGTTCGATGACGAAGCGATGAATTCGATTACCTCGCGATCAAATCGACATTTTCCCAAACATAAATAAATAGATATAAAAATTGAAAAGTATGATAGAAGAAAAAACGATTGTCATTTTATTAACGAAAAGCTTATTTGTAATGTTTTAAAGGCTTAATATTTCAAAGCAGAAAAATTTGGCCAATCTAAAAGCATAACTTGCATATATTTCTAATTTTTCAAAACCAAAAAAAGATATATACGCGACGATTCGGCACTTCCGACACATATAGCGCAATCGACGTACCTATAGATAATTGCACGTCATTCTTCCCGCATCGTCCCTCTTCAGTTTCTCTTTTATCCGAGCAAAAAGGTCGGGATTTATCCGGGCGGGCGCCCAGGTGAATCCATGAGATTAGAAGAAAGATCCGTTAATTGGACGACGGGGACAGATACCGGTGGTCGCAAATTGGATTGCCTCATCCTCCCTCTCGCCGCGCTTACTTACTATACCCGGATATCGATTATAGTCGTAATGGTATGTAATAACTGTAAAAATCTGCGAACGAATGGCGATTTTGATAATGAAGAGAGAGAGAGAGAGCAACGAGTGAACGCATTATATCGGAAAGCGCTGATTAATAAATCAGATGTTGATTCTCTTTGTCTTTGAGTGTGAAAATTCTATCGTGCCGCGCAACGCGGAATTTAATGACGTTCTGAACTCGGAACGTCGAAGCAACGAAAAGCAATGCATTCTTAATTACACGAGTACTGATCGTTACTTTACGAAAAATTAAGTCTTAGGAAAATTACATAATTCGTGACATAACTCTCTTAAATATTAAATTGTATTTATTGTACCCTGTGAAATGTTTCGTTATGTTAAAAATGCAATGACTAATTGGGGGAAAATAAATAATAATCATGATAGATTAAAATGAGTTTTATGAAAGAACACAGAAATATTTGATAAAATGATTATTAATGTTCTTGCAACTGTAATAAAGTGTCCAACTTATTTCATTTAATCTGAAACATCTTATAAGATTGCGATTGTACTTAAGACAGTGTCTCAAATATAGAACCGACTGAATACCGGTCTAGGCAATCTTGGCGTGTTTTCAGAAAATTTTTTTACTGACAGGTTGTTGTTTTCGGGAAAATATTTAGCCATGTGTTGCTATCGGCATGTCTCATTGTCAGTCGAACACCTTCATCAACTTTCATGATTATAACGCTGTCAAGGCCTTCTTGAAACACGTGCAACCGGATTATGAAAGTTCTGTCCAAAAAGAATTCTTTGTACACGAAGATTTAAAAATCTAATCTTTTCAAGTTGCAAATCTTTTCAACTAAAACCTAATCTTTTCAAAACTTCTTTTAAAACTGTAACAAAGGTCGAACATCTGTACTATTTAACTGTTAGTTTAGGATTTATCCGTTTCTATTCAAAACCGAAATATTATTTTTGTAGAAAAACAATTTGCACGTTTTTCCTAATACCACACACACAAGCAGATCTATTAATTTTACTATTAATCTTACATTCATGCCTCTTTAAGTATAAACTCTAATGCGTCTTATTTATAGATTAAACAAAATTTATCTATACGATAAACGTAGTTTTTTATTACAATGCTCTTTTTAAAGCCCTTTTTGTTGCATTAAGATAATAAAGAATAACTTTTTTAACATAAAACTTTTTGGAGAAACATTTTAATTGTATCATATATCATCTTTTGTAATATAATACGAAAGAATAAACGTAATTATATTTTATAAAATGTTTTATTGGAGTGTGAATTTTTCTTCGCGAGAAAACTAAGGTCTTTTACCTTTCTGGAAAACAGAATTGAAATAGGTAACGACTTTTATTATAAATCGGTGGCAGGAACGTTTTGTTACAATTATCCTTCGGGCTTCAGCTGTTCTTTCGATTTTTTCAAGGGAACGGGGAAGGGGGGAGAGGGCGCATACATGAACGTTCGCACGTGCGTGCACCCCACTGGAGAATTCCTGACCCTCCCCGGGACTGACCCTTGCTATCAAGGGTGGAGCTTAAAATAAGGGTGGTGCCTCTCACAGCTTACCTATCCCGTCGGGAAACAGCGTTGGTTGAGATGAGCAAGGGTAAGGTAAAGCAGAGAGGAGACATTGGTTTCAGCGGCAAGAGAGAATAGTGAGTCGCTCTGAAATGAATGCTCCCTATAGTCGAGTTCAACGCGCGACGCACGAACGAGTCTCTTTTTTACGTTCGCACGTCGCCTTGTTAACATCGGCAGATTCTCTTATAATCGATCGCGGCGAATCAAGTCTTTTTGAATTTCGGTGCAACATTGATTGGGCATTCATTGATTCCTTCGATCAATGACACGTGCGCGTCCGATGTCGTGGATCACGTGGTTTGGAAATTGCA